>JBAMBR010002845.1:0-40000 GCA_037044475.1 Zaprionus obscuricornis
TTCATATTCATATTCATATTCATATTCGTATTCATATTCATATTCATATTCATATTCATATTCATATTACATCATTCACATATATTCATATTCATATTCATATTCATAGTCATATTCATATTCATATTCATATTCATATACATATTCATATTCATATTCATATTCATATTCATATTCATAGTCATATTCATATTCATATTCATATTCATATTCATAGTCATAGTCATAGTCATATTCATATTCATAGTCATATTCATATTCATATTCATATTCATATTCATATTCATATTCATATTCATATTCATATTCATATTCATATTCATATTAATATTCATATTAATATTCATATTACATATATGCATATTCATATTCATATTCATATTCATATTCATATTCATATTCATATTCATATTCATATTCATATTCATATTCATATTCATATTCATATTCATATTCATATTCATATTCATATTCATATTCATATTCGTATTCATATTCATATTCATATTCATATGCATATTCATATTTATATTTATATTCGTATTCATATTCATATTCATATTCATATTCATATTCATATTCACATTCATATTCATATTCACATTCACATTCACATTCACATTCACATTCACATTCATATTCATATTCATATTCATATTCATATTCATATGCATATGCATATTTATATTCATATTCATATTCATATTCATATTCATATTCACATTCATTCATATTCATATTCATATTCATATACATATACATATACATATACATATTCATATTCATATTCATATTCACATTCATTCATATTCATATTCATATTCATATACATATACATATACATATACATATTCATATTCATATTCATATTCACATTCATTCATATTCATATTCATATTCATATACATATACATATACATATACATATTCATATTCATATTCATATTCATATTCATTCATGAGTATGTGTAACTTTTTTATTGGTCAATTTATGCAGCTGAAACTTATAGAATGTTGTAAGCTAAGCAAGACTTGAAACTTGTTTGTTCAAATTTCAACAGAATCGAATAACTATAACATATATAATGTATAGCTGGCATAGCTATAATCACATGTGGCAAGTGTATTAAATGTGCGGCATGTCATTCAGTTGCTGTGCGTTGTACGTTGTGTGAATCGATTGTTATCACATTGAGCAAATAAATAATAAAAAATAAAAAAAAAATAAATCTCATTCTTTCATTTTTATTTTTTTTTTTATTATTGTTATTATTATTATTTATGAGTAATTTATAAATTATTTCGCAGTCGAATATTTTTACATTTGTGTAGAGAAAATGTTGTTGTGGCATATAGAATGTATTGTAGATAAGTTATATGGCATAATTGTAGCATAGATATATTATATATCATCATTACATATTGTAAACTCTATAAGGCAAGAAACTGCAAGACATTGAAAATTCCTTAAGACTTTGACATTCTCCAAAATGCGATCAATATAAGAAAATTACTAGTTTCATTACTTGAAACTCAACAGTCGGACAATCGACAGTTGGACAGTTGAACGAGTTGAAGAGTTGGATAGTCGGACAGTTGGATAGTCGGACATTCGGACAGTTGAACAGTTGGATAGTTGGACATTCGGACAGTTGGATAGTCGGACAGTTGGATAGTTGGACACTTAATGTTCCATTCATTCATAATTATAGCTAATATGTTTTTGTTTTTTTTTTGATCTATTGATTGCAATTTTTTCCATATCCCATTTAGCATTTGGCATTTGACTTTGAAAAACAACTTAAGTATTCAGTGAAAACCGTTTAAAGTTTTTATACCCGATAATCATAGTGTATAATGAGTATAATGAGTATATAATCACTTTCTGACAACAGCAAATATAATGTAAAGCCTATAAGTAGACGTGACAATCAATGCACTGTTGTTTATAGGCTTTACATTATATTTGCTGTTGTCAGAAAGTGATTATATACTCATTATACTCATTATACACTATGATTATCGGGTATAAAAACTTTAAACGGTTTTCACTGAATACTTAAGTTGTTTTTCAAAGTCAAATGCCAAATGCTAAATGGGATATGGAAAAAATTGCAATCAATAGATCAAAAAAAAACAAAAACATATTAGCTATAATTATGAATGAATGGAACATTAAGTGTCCAACTATCCAACTGTCCGACTATCCAACTGTCCGAATGTCCAACTATCCAACTGTTCAACTGTCCGAATGTCCGACTATCCAACTGTCCGACTATCCAACTCTTCAACTGTTCAACTGTCCAACTGTCGATTGTCCGACTGTTGAGTTTCAAGTAATGAAACTAGTAATTTTCTTATATTGATCGCATTTTGGAGAATGTCAAAGTCTTAAGGAATTTTCAATGTCTTGCAGTTTCTTGCCTTATAGAGTTTACAATATGTAATGATGATATATAATATATCTATGCTACAATTATGCCATATAACTTATCTACAATACATTCTATATGCCACAACAACATTTTCTCTACACAAATGAAAAAATATTTGACTGCGAAATAATTTATAAATTACTCATAAATAATAATAATAACAATAATAAAAAAAAAAAATAAAAATGAAAGAATGAGATTTATTTTTTTTTTATTTTTTATTATTTATTTGCTCAATGTGATAACAATCGATTCACACAACGTACAACGCACAGCAACTGAATGACATGCCGCACATTTAATACACTTGCCACATGTGATTATAGCTATGCCGCCAGCTATACATTATATATGTTATAGTTATTCGATTCTGTTGAAATTTGAACAAACAAGTTTCAAGTCTTGCTTAGCTTATAACATTCTATAAGTTTCAGCTGCATAAATTGACCAATAAAAAAGTTACACATACTCATGAATGAATATGAATATGAATATGAATATGAATATGTATATGTATATGTATATGTATATGAATATGTATATGAATATGAATATGAATATGAATGTGAATGTGAATGTGAATGTGAATATGAATATGAATGTGAATATGAATATGAATATGAATATGAATATGAATATGAATATGAATACGAATATAAATATAAATATGAATATGCATATGAATATGAATATGAATATGAATACGAATATGAATATGAATATGAATATGAATATGAATATGAATATGAATATGCATATATGAATATGAATATTAATATGAATATTAATATGAATATGAATATGAATATGAATATGACTATGAATATGAATATGTATATGTATATGAATATGAATATGAATATGAATATGAATATCGAATATGAATATGACTATGAATATGAATATGAATTTGAATATGACTATGACTATGACTATGACTATGAATATGACTATGACTATGACTATGACTATGACTATGAATATGAATATGAATATGACTATGAATATGACTATGAATATGAATATGAATATGAATATGAATATGAATATGTATATGAATATGAATATGAATATGAATATGACTATGAATATGAATATGAATGTGAATATGAATATGAATATGAATATGAATATGAATACGAATATGAATATGAATATGAATATGAATATGAATATGAATATGAATATGAATATGAATATGAATATGAATATGAATATGAATATGAATATGAATATGAATATGAATATGAATATGAATATGAATATGAATATGACTATGAATATGAATATGAATATGAATATGAATATGAATATGAATATGAATATGAATATGAATATGAATATGAATATGAATATGAATATGTATATGAATATGAATATGAATGTGAATGTGAATGTGAATGTGAATGTGAATGTGAATGTGAATGTGAATGTGAATGTGAATGTGAATGTGAATATGAATATGAATATGAATATGAATATGAATATGAATATGAATATGAATATGTATATGAATATGAATATGAATATGAATATGAATATGAATATGAATATGAATATTAATATGAATATTAATATGAATATGAATATATTGCTATGTCAGCTATATATGTTATAGTACTACGATCTGTCTGCCAGCAACTTATATAATGAATCATTTATATAAAGGAGTTGCCTTTGAACATTGAGAAACAAATTCAATGTTGCACTCTCTGTCAATTGCCACGCCCACTTTGTGGCACATTCCTTGCATCTTTAAGTGAAGCGCTTGCAGCAGCGCATTGTCATTGAGTTTGCCAAATTGAGCTGCTGCTGCATACACCCGCCAGCTAGCAGCAGCGGGAACACAATTTTCATGCTTGTCGGTGCTATGCGAGTGAGGCAACCGTCAGGCAACAGCTAAATGTTTTTCATGTTGTTGTTGTTGCTGTTGTTACTTTTGTTTTTCTTTGTAGTTTGCATTTTCTTTTTTTTTTGGGTTTTTATTTTCGTTCAGTTTTAAAACAATTTAAGCAGCAAAACATACGAAACACACGACCCAAATCGCCTCACACTCAGCTAAACCCTCTGCCCTCCGCCCCCTGCCACTTCCACTCCCACTCGCAATCCCACTGCCCCATTTCTGCTCTCACTTATTGTTCATCTAGTAGATGCTAGTAGTACTAGCTATGTCAATGTCTCTCTCTCTCTCTCTCTCTCTCTCTTTTGCTCTGTATTGTTGTTGCGCCTTAATTGGCGGGCAGTGAGTTTGGGCTTTGCATTGACAAAACGGCAGGTGGCGGCACAGTTCACGGACTAAACACATAGAGAAACATAGAAAGAGAATGAAAGGCAGAGGAGAGGAGGAGGCGTATCTATTGTATATATATGTGTGTGTGTGTGTGTGTGTGTGTGTGGGGGTGTGGGTGTGGATGGGCGGCAGAGCAGAGCTAAAAATTTAATCAATAACAAAAGCTACGGGCGCAACAACACACAAGAAAAACAATCGAAACATTTAGAGGAGAAAAAAAAAACCGAAAACAAACATGCAAAAAAAAAAAAAAAAAATACTTTTTAATGAAACTACGAGGGGTATTCAAATGGGAAATTTTTGATCATCCACCTTACTCTCCAGACCTCGCACCAAGTGACTATTTCCTTATCCCAAAGTTAAAAGAAAGCTTGGCTGGCGCCAGCACTTCGTTTCAAATGACGAAATCAAACAAGTCGTCAAATCGTGGATCAAAAAACAGGGCACGGAATTTTTTAAGGAAGTAAACCTTAATCTTTCACACAGATACCAAAAATGTATTGTAGTCCAAGGCGACTATGTAGAAAAATAGTTTAAGAGTCAAAGAATAAAATAAATTTATTTTTACTGCCTAAAACTTGTTTTTTTTATTTTTCCCCCAACACAGGGAAACTTACTTTTTAAATACCCCTCGTATTTGTGCAATCGAATTCAATATGAGGAGGAGGAGGAGGAGGAGGAGAAGAGGGTAGGGGGGTAGGGGGGTAGGGTAACGGCTTAGATTAGTGCAGGCAGGCAGGCTGTCAGTGTGTCAAGTGTTGAGAGTGCTGGCAAAGTAGGCATGTGGCAAGGTGGCAAGCTGGCTGGGCATAGTAGCATGTGCAAGTCAAAAGCTTTTAACTTTAATTGAACAATTTAATTTTATTAAAAACTTTTTGCTTTGCTTTTTTTTGCTTTTTTTTTGTTTTGTTATTTGGTGAATTGAAGTTGCCGTAAGACGCAAGTGTCGCAATGATGTCGATATGAAATTTGAAATCTAATTAAAATTTATCGATAATATATGTATAACGATAACGATTGGCAGCATATTGCCTGAGATGCGAAACTCAAAGCCAAAACAATTTAACGGAAGACGGAAGAAACAAAGCAAAGGAAACAAAAGCAAAATAACAAAAGCTGCCAAAAAAAAATTTGACAAACCAAAATGTATTGAGAGTGAAAGAGAGAGAGAGAGATTGAATGAGAGAGAAATGAAGAGGCAAACAATAGATGAAGCGAATGCTATGCCATGCCATGCCATGCCATGGAATTGGACAAGTGGAAAGTGGCAAAGGGAAAGAGAAAGAGAAAGAGAAGGGACGTCGGGAGGGGAAGAGAGAAACGCAAAAAAAAAAAATGGCAATTGCTATCGACAACAACGAGCAACGGGGCCAACGGCATTTATTGGCAGCGGCGAATAACTGTTTGCAATCGCTGTGCTTCTTCTTCTTCTTCTTTTACTTTGTCTTGCTGTTTGTTGTTATTGTTGTTATTGTTTATAATATATCGGCCAATGGAAAACGGCAAATACAACTGTAAATACACAAAAAAAATACAGACGAACCGAGAGACAGACAGACAGACAGACATAGCTAGCACATACTGTACATTCGTTGTATTTATGATGAACATTTTATTTTCCCGTTCAATTTATTGCGCCATAGAAAAATGCTTAAAAATATTTGTTATTACCGTTACGGAAGCTGCAGCCAGCCAGCCAGCCAGCCAGCCAGCCAGGCAGCGCATCCACAAAGCAACAACAACAATGCGAATATAAAGTAAAAGAAGAAGAAGAAGAAGATGCAAATGCATGAGAACACAGCACAAGATGCTGCCAAGGACTCAAGCATAACAACAGCAGCAGCAAGAGCAAGATAGAAAGCTTAACGAGAACAGTAGTAAAGCAGCGAGCAGAGAACAGTCAATGGGTGCGAGCAGAGAACAGTATGCATAGTGGGAGCAGAGAACAGCTAACAGAGCAAAAAGAGGAACAGCAGCAGAAACAGAGCCACATCCGCTGTGACACTAAACTAGTTTTCGGTCATAGCGAGCTAGAAGAGAAAGAGAGAAAGAGAGAGAGAGAGCAAGAAGAGAAGATAGCAAAGGCAAGTGCAGAGAGAAAGAAGAGAGAAAAATAAATAGACAGTAGGTGCTGCTTGCTATCTGTGTGTGCAGCAGCAAGAGCTAAGTGCAAATGCATGCAGCGCACTAAGACAAAACGGCGTCAACGGCAACGACAACGACAACGACAACGTCGAAGGCGACGCAGCATGCACTTTGGGGCGGCCCTGGCAGCTGTGGTTAGCGCTGCTGCTGCTGCTGCTGCTGCTGCCAGTGTCACTGCTACTGCTACTGCTACAGCAGCAGCCTGTTGTTGTCTTTGTTGTTGCCGCTGCTGCCGCCTATTGGGGGTAGTAATTGTTCGCGGGAATGACCTGCATTGCAAGTGCTTTCTCTTTTACTCTCTCTCTCTCTCTCTCTCTCTCTGTCTATCTCTATCTATCTCTGTCTTTCATTCAGTTACTATATGAATGTGTGTCTGTGTGTTTGTATTGGTTGCACATTGGCTTACAATTTTTGGTGTTGGGTTTATGACTATAATTATAGCTGGCAACCATTTGGGGCGCAAATGGTCGACTATAAATACATGAAAAAAAAAAAATAAAAAAATAATAAAAAAAAAAATATATATATATCTATATACTATATACTATATATAGTATAGTATATGTATATATATATATGCTTGTAGAACTCACCCGATCTGATATTAAATCACAGTCCTCTTGTATAAGACGCGACAGAAATGAATTGGGGTCACGGGAAAGCGTTGTTTTTGTGGTTAGAAAATATGTGCCGCCCACATTCAGTTTGACCCATTGGTCTGTCCCTTGTTTCTTTAGCAAATTTGGGCTTTTGCGTGAATTTATAAACACTGTGCTCATATTTCTGTCTGTCTGTCTTCTTCTTCTTACTTATTTCTGTTGCTGTTTATGTTGATGTTGATGTTGCTGTTGCTGTGTTTTTCCTTTGTTGATGAATGCGCGACTGTTGCCTCTTATTTGTCGTCGTCTTCTTCGTCTTCTTTCTTATTGTTGTTGTTATTCTTATTAATTTAAATCTAAGGATGAGTTGACAAAAAAAAATGCAGCCTGTTATTGTTGTTCCACTTAAGTTTTTGTTTTGCTTTTTGTTTTTTTTTTGCTTTTGCTTTTGATTTCTATGCGTTTTTAACAGCGCGCGTTACTCTGCTGTTGCTGCTGTTAATTCTTCTTCTTCTTCTTTTATCTGTCTGCTGCTGCTGTTGTTGTGTTATTATTGCATTCCAGTTAGCATAGAACACACATACACACACACATATACACACGTGCTTGCCCTGCACTTCTCTCTCTTTCTCTATCTCTCTAGTCAGCTTTGCTTTGGCAAGTTGGCAATCAGCACGCGGACAGCAGCAATTAAATTCTTTATTTTTTTTTCCCTTCCCGTTCTATATTGTCGTCGTCGTCGTCGCCGTCGTTGATTTTTGTCACCTTATTTAAAGTTTCTTTCTTGTGCTTCCCTTTTCCTTGCACACAGCGTTGCCTTGAGAAATTATCTCTGCTTACTCTTTTTTCTTTTTCTTTTCTTTTCTTTTTTTTTTTTTTTAATGTGTGTGTGTGTGTGTTTGCGTGCAAGTTGTTGTCCAGTTTCAGCTCATGCTTTTTGGGTTTGCGCTGCAATTTAACTGCGTTTAATTCGTAACACTACCGTCTACTATTATTTTTTAATTATTTCGCGTCCGTCGACTCGACCACGTTTCACTATGTGCAATACATTTATGTCACAGTTCCATTTGCATTTGATGTGATGGCGAGTTATTTTTCATTGAACATTAAAAAACAAAACACTAGCCAAACTACCGATTGATTGTGCTGTGGTGGTGGTTGGTCGATATGCTCATCGCACATATATCGTCACATATGCTAGACTCTTTGTTCAGTGTGTCAGTTTATGCGATACTATCGACATGTTATTGAATCAACACTGGCAAACAGCTGTTTGAATCAGCACAACACAAGCTGACCAGCTCTGAGCAAAACTACCTAACAAAAGCTAACTGCTATGAAACTTACCATTATTTTCAATATGAATTTGAATTTGAATTCAAATTTAAATTGCCTAAAACATTTTTTGTTTTTTTTTATCGCTTAAAAGTTGCACGACCAAAAATGGTAATCCATGTTGCCAACTGGTTAATATTGGCAACGCTGTCTGACTTAAGCCACAACGTCGCACCTGCGCATATAATAAAAATCGTTTAAGATTAGTTTAAGCGCGACTTTTCAACGATTTAGACGTGATCGAAGCATAGCATGAAAAATATGCTAACTAACAATAGAATTGTTTTCACTTGCCTGGCGCTGCTGCTAGCCGTCAATTACATCAGTGCGGCACCGTCTCCAATGCTATACAAGCGTAATCCTAGCGAGAAATATGAAGCCGGTAAGAATCCAGTAAATGCCACAAAAATGATCAAATTTCAATTTCAACTAAAATTTCAACTTGTTGCAGATTTAGTGCCCGTTTCATCGACTGTGATTCCATTGACTGTACTTGAGGTAAGCTACGGACTGGGCGGCAAGCCAAGCGATGAATACAAGGAAAACTATTTACGCAAGCTGCGCAAACAGCTGCAACAGCGAGCAGAGGCAGCTGCCGAGACAGAGGCAGTTGTAGTTGGCGGCAGTGAAGGCTCTGTCAGTGAGCTGCAACTGCAGCCAGCGCCAGCTGATGCCGATGCACTTATAACAGGTAAATCGACACTTGTACCACGCCTACAATTGTTACGCCTACTTGCATACTTAATATCAATCTATCTATCTCTCTCTAACTCACTTATAGTCAAGTCTAAGCAGCTGGCGGCCAAAGTCAAGGCCGTTTAGGCTGTAACTGGAACAGGAACGGGAACGGGAACGAGTGCGGGTACGGGAATTGAGACGGAAACTGAAACTGGACCTGGAATTGGAATGGAAATTGGAACTAGGAAAATTGGAACTGTAACTGGAATTTATATTGGAACTAGAAATGAAAGAAGTTCAAGATGAAGATGAAGTTAAAGATGTTAATGATGAAGATGAAGATGATAATGAAGAAGATGAATTCGACCAGCTTAAAACAGTTTTGCGTTGGCGTTGACTTTAACGTTGGCGTTGTCGTTGACGTTGGCGCTATGATATCATTGCCACACAACTACAACAGCAAAATTACGAAACTTAGTTAATAAAAAATATATGTAAAAAAATAAAAAAAAAAAAAAAAAAAGAAAAAACAAGTTGAAAGTCTCAACGAGTCGAAGAGTCGAAGGTCTGCAGTCAAAGTTGTTTTTGCCTAATTGCCAACAGCCAGTACCATATCTATCTGTCTCCCTCTCTCTCTCTCTCTCTCTCTCTCTCTCTCTCTCTCTCTCTCTCTCTCTTTCTCTTCATCATTCTATCTTCCTCTATATCTGTCTCTTTTACTCTTTCTCTGTGTAAAGTGAAAAGTGTTCACACGCGTGACACGAAAAAAATAAAAAAAAATAAAAAATATTTATAAAAAAAATTATTAAATTTTTAAAATAAAAATTAAAAAATGAAAAACAAATTTTTGTAAATTTTCAAAAATATTTAAGACATAAATTGCAGCAATAGGCGCATATTGAACGTGATTAAACGTGTCAATTGTGACACGAGCTCAGCTCGAATTTAATAGTTAAAAGCTGCTGCTCAACGTTAAGTTGTTGTTGTTGTTGTTGTTGCTATTTTTATGCTGCTTGTGGACTCATTTCCGGCTACAAAGACGGAAGGATGCGTTACTCATATAATGAAATCGAAGTGAAACGAAACAAAATGAAATGAAACGAAACGAAATGAAATGAAATTGAAATCAAATTGAAATGTTTTTCAAATGCAATTTAAAGTAGAACAGAGACAAAGAGAGGAAGCTACAAACTAAGATACAAAGACTAACTCTCTCTCTCTCTCTCTCTCTTCTCTCTTGCACACACAGGCAGACAGAGAGAGAGAGAGAGAGAGAGAGAGAGGAAGACGGATACATTGATGGCCCCGGAAAACACTTGTTCAATGTTGACTCGATTTCGATTGTTATCCGCTGTAGGTTGCAAGCAGCCGACAAGGGGGTGCTGAGGAGAGGGGAGGGGGGGATGGGGGAGTACGACGTTCTGCGGTCTGTTTTGGCAGGCATTTTGTCGTGCCTTGACAGAATTATGATTAAATCAAATGAAATAAACGAATGAACAAAATGAGACAAGACACGACACGACACGGCACGACAAAGACACGGCAAGACAAGACAGAACAGGATAGGACAGGACAGGACAGGACAGGGCAGGACAAAACAACGCAAGACAAGACAAGACAAGACAAGACATGACAACAATAAGTAACACGCATAATAAATACAAATACAAATACAAATACAAATAATAATAACAATAATAATAATAATAATAATAATAAAAAAAAATAATAGCAGGCAGCAAAAAAAACAACAAAAAAAAAACCAAAAGCGAAAAAACGAAAGAAAAATGACAGAACAAAGTGAGAACGATAATAGAGCTGGCTGCGGGGGTTGAGCATGATGATGACTGAGAGAAGGGCGGAGAGGGGTTGGGCATGGTAAACAAAGGTAAAGAGACATATATATATATATAGTTAAGGACAAAAGCGAAAAAGAAAACGAGAAACGAGAAGCAAGAAATGAAAACGACAAATGACGCACATAAAAAATGAACAACAAGCGAAGCACAAGAGAAAGCAACAAATAAACTCAAATTCTATGTGACAGACAAAGCTAGCCAGCAATCGAGAGAGAGAGAGAGAGAGAGACAGAGAGAGAGAGAGAGAGAGAGAAAGAGAGGGAGATGAGTGAATGATAAATAAATAGGCAGTTATCATTAAGACACTTAAGCATTGTTACTGCAACATCGATAAATCCATTAAAGACATACACTTGCCACTTGCCGCTTGCCACACCCACTTAGTCGCACATCCCAGCCCTTTAACAGCCCATCAGTTACTCCTACACCTACACCTACCCCTACACCTATGCCTTTGCTTAGCACTCGTATTGCCGGATGTATCATCAGCCTCTCGATGCCAACTTCAAGAGCAAGAACTTCAGCCAGAAGAAGCAACAGCAGCAGCAACAGCAGCAACAGTAACAGCAGCACCAACAGCAGTAGCAGCAAGCAGCAAGCAGCAATAGCATGCAAAGTGCTTGGCAAATATTACATCAGAAGAAAATACCAAAATCCGAATTTCGTTTCAAATCTGAAAAGTATCTCAAAAAAAATAATTCTTTAACAATTGCAACATATTCGAATTCTAGTTACTCTTTCGCAGCGTATAAATTATTGCTTAAAATCAATTGAAATATATGGAAAATTGAAATTAAATTTATTATATTTTTTTTTGTATTTTCTTTTTTAAATTTTATATTTTTAATAAATTATATAAATATTTTTATTTATTTTTAAATTTTTGTTAATTTAATTAACGATTAATAAAATTAAATTATTAATATCTTTAAATAAATTAAAAAATTTCAAATTTAAATTAAATACAATGAATAAACAAAAAATTAAGTTACAATTAACAAAAAAATTAACAAAAGTTAAATTTAAAATGAATTGAAAATTAATTTTGAAAAAAAAAATGAAATAAAAATAATTACTAAAAAAAAAATTAAGAAAATTAAAAAATTTAATGAGTAAATTAAAAAAAAAATAATTAAGTTAATTAAGAATTAGCTGAACATAAATCAACAAAAAAAAAATAAAGTAAAAATAATTACAAAAAATTAAGAAAATGCAAAAAAAATAATTAGGTAAATGAAAAAATTAGCTGAAAATGAATTAGCAAAAAATTAAGTAAAAATAATTACAAAAAATTAAGTAATTGCAAAAAAAAAATATTAATAAAGTAAATGAAAAATTAACGAAAAATTAAAAAAAAATTAAGTAAAAATAATTACAAAAAATTAATTAAATTAAAAAAATATTAATAAATAAATGAAAAATTAACGAAAAATTAAAAAAAAATTAAGTAAAAATAATTACAAAAAATTAATTAAATTAAAAAAATATTAATAAATTAAATGAAAAATTAACGGAAAATTAAAAAAAAATTAAGTAAAAATAATTACAAAAAATTAATTAAATTAAAAAAAATATTAATAAATTAAATGAAAAATTAACGGAAAATTAAAAAAAAAAATAAGTAAAAATAATTACAGAAAATTAAGTAAATTAAAAAGAATATTAATAAAGTAAATGAAAAATTAAAAATTAAAAAAAAAAGTGAAAATAATTACAGAAAATTAAGAAATAATGAAAATTAAAAAAAAAATTAAAAAATTAAGTAAAAATAAGTGTGAAAATTTACAAAAAATTGTTTACAAATTTATACAATTTAATTAAATTAATTAATGATTTAATAAAAATATAAGAATAAATAAAGAATAAAATAATAATAATGAAAATAATAAAAATGTATTATTTATAATTCATAATTAAAATTATAATCCCACCATATATATATATATATCTTCGATCAGTTGAAAATTAAAATTCTACAATATTAAAGTGTAGCTAAAAAAAACTGCAAAAGTGAATGTAAAAATTGTGTAACTAAGGAAACGAAATCAGTTTGTGTTTTCTTGTTGTGTCCTTAACCACAAGAAGCTAAAGCTAAAGCTAAAGGATAGCTAAGCATTGAGCAACGTATGTTTTGTATATATGTACGAGTATATAAAGTTGTATGCTTTGTCTGTGCTTTGCTTTTGTCTGCATTTCGCATATCCTTTGCAAACAACACTCAAACTCAAACACTCAAACACTCGAACAGAGCAGCACAGAGCATCAAATCGAAGTTAAAGCCAAAAAGCCGCCAGGTGCGTGCCAGGTAAACATTACTCAGTTCTAGTCAGAGTCAAAGTCAGCATCAGCATCAGCATCAGAGAGTCAGCTGTATAGTCCAACATTTCTAGCTGAAGGCTTAACTCAAGTCCTTGTCAAGGCACCAAACGATTGCTGCCACCGTCCACTGTTCACTCCTTCTCTCATTCCTTCTTTCACTCCTCTTTCACTCCTTCTTTCACTCCTTCTCTCACTCCTTCTCTCACTCCTCTCTCAATCCTTCTTTCACTCCTCTTTCACTCCTTCTTTCACTCCTTCTCTCATTCCTTCTTTCACTCCTTCTCTCACTCCTCTCTCACTCCTCTCTCACTCCTTCTTTCACTCCTTCTCTCTCACTCCTTCTTTCACTCCTTCTCCCATTCCTTCTTTCACTCCTCTTTCATTCCTTCTCTCACTCCTTCTCTCACTCCTTCTCTTACTCCTCTTTCACTCCTTCTCTCTCACTCCTTCTCTCACTCCTTCTCTCTCACTCTTTTGTCACTAGTCTTGTCTGTTGTATATCATCCTTTACTTCAGCTGCTTCTCTGCTCCAACTTCCCTTCTCTCTCACTCCCTCTCTCTTTTCTCTCTCTCTCTCTCTCTCTTTCGGTCAATCGGTCACGCTTCACCTAACCCAACAATCTTCCATTTTCCATCACCCATCGCCCATCATCCATCTACTTTCTCATCTTCATCTTTGTGTCCTCCGTCTACTGCTGTTTCCTTCGCCTGCATCTCTGCCTTTAGCTTCAACGACACTTGACGTTCAGCTGTTTGGCTGTTAACCGTTAGCTCTTGGCTCTTGGCTCTTGGCTGTTGCTTGTTGTTTGTTTTGATACCCTGCAAAAAATTATTTTAGCGGCCATGCACTGTCCAAGTGTCGCTGCAATGTTAACAAGTTTAGGCTGCTGCAGTTGCAGCTGTTTACCGGGTATTTGCATAGTCGTGCTTTGTGCGCTTCAAGAAAAAAAAAAATACAAACTTTTTATTTATCTTTTTTTTTTTTTTTTTGTGCTGTTGTCTCGTTTAAAGCCTTTCTCTGTCTCTCTCTCTCTCTTCTGTCTCTCTCTCTCTGTCTCTCTCTCACTCACTCTCACTTGCACTTTAGTGTTTGTATTTCCTCTTCCTCTTCCTCTATCTCTCTCTCTCTATTTCTCTCTCACTCTTTCTCTCTCTCTCTCTGTTTAAATTGCTCCTCTCTTTCTTGCTCCTTTAGTGCAATGACAACATCTGTCTCTCTGCTGTCTTCTGTCTTCTGTCTCCTGTCTCCTATCTGCTGTCTGTTGTCTGTTGTCTGCTGTCTGCTGTCTCCTGTCGTCTGTCTGCTATTGAAATCGGTGTCCTGTCAATGTAGTTGTCACGCGCAAGTTGTTCCCGTTGCCTGATGCCTGATGCCTTATGTTTGATGCTTTATTGTTGTTTCCCATATGTGTCACCACACACACACACACACACACAAGTAATATGCGAAGCAAAGGCATACAAATAACAAACACAACACACACACACACACACACAAATTACAAATTCGTCTGCTGAACAGTCAAAATCGAATAAGATTTTTTTCTTCTTTTTTTTTTTTGCAACTGTTGCAAAATTCAATTTATAAAAAATAGCTAAAACAGCTTAATGGCTAAAAATGTATAAAAAAAGAGTCAAAAATATAAATTGTCTAAAAAAAAATTTATAAAAAAAAGCTAAAAAAAAATTTCTTGAGGCCAAAGACAAATTCAAGATTTTACTCGACGCAAAAAAAAAAAAAGCTAAAAAAAAAAAGTCAGCTGATTTTAGCTATGTTTTACTAGGCATCTGTGAACATATCTATCTCTCACTTACTCTCTCTATCTCTCTCTTTCTCTTTCTCTCTCTTCTGGCTCTTTCTTATCTGCTTCTTTTGAAGAAAACTGATTTTCACACTTGGCGCAAATGCAGCGCAGCTGTCGCTGCATGTGGCCGGAAGCGAAGGCGAGCAGCTAGAGAATGAGAGGAACAGCAGGATAAAGAGATAGGCAGACGTAGATGCAGAGACAAGCAGACAGATGGGCGGATGGATGGACGGATGGATCGACGAATGGACAGACAGCCGGCACGTATTTAATTGAAGCCAGAAAACGCAACGGAAATTGCGGTTATGGAAGCTTAACAGACAAAACTATAATAAAATATATAAAAAATAGACATATGTAATACAAACACACACACACACACACACACTTACACATGTACAGCAGACAGCACACCAAACATGCATAAATATTTTTATATATGATAATGAAATTATGTTTAGCTGCAAATTTTTGGCAACATTTAAATGCCAAAAAAAAAAACACAAAAGTTTTATTTGCAAAGCTTTGCTAATTATATTCTCTCTCTCTCTCTCACACACACACACTCTATCACTTTCACTCATTCATACTGTCTATCTCTTTCATTTGTTTATTGCATTGCAATTTTTTTTGTTACTGTTGTTGTTGTTCTTGTTGTTGTAGCATTGCAATTAAATTGTGCTCGCAAAAGTATGCAACAAAAATTTGTGTGCAAATATGAAAATCCAGCAAATATTTCCATTTAATTATTTGCCTTCACAATGAATTGAAAATAGCAGCAGTAGCAGCAAATGAAAGCTGAAAAAGCAGAAGAGCAGCAGCAAGCAAATGAAGAGAAAGAGAAAGAGAAAGAGCAAGAGCAAGAAGAAGAAGTAGGAGAAAGCGCAACAAGAGTAAAAGCTTGTAATTCCTATTAGAAAAGTTGTCAGCCAAGCAAATCATATAAATATTATTAACTTTGCAAAAATATATCTCTCTCTCTCTCTCTCTCTCTCTCTCTCTCTATCTCTCTCACTGTCTCTTTGTGTTTTTGTTGTTGTTATTGTATTGCTTTGACTTCTTGCTGTTAAGTAGAAATTCCAGCGAGGCAAATACTTGCATAGTAAATGATTATCGCCAGTCTCTCTTCTCTTGCTTCCTTTCCCCTGCTTTTCACTATCTACACTCTTTCTCCTACTCTCACCTCACTTCTTTTCCATTCTTTCTCTTCTTGCTCTCTACCCTCTCTTTCCTATCTTTCCTCTCCCTTCTCCCTTCACACTCTACACTCGTCGCTTTCTGCCCGCTGTCTCCGTCACTGTCTCCGTCGCTGGCTTTGCGCATTGACTTTGGAATTCGAACTAGTTAAATAATCGCATTTTTTTTTCTCTTTTTATTTATTTATTTTATTTTTTTTTATTTTTTTTATTTTTATTTATTTATTATTATCATTGCGTGCATTGTTGTTGTTGCTGCTATTGTTGCTGTTGTTTTTGTTGCCTTTCGTCGCCTGCAGCTGCAAAAATGTTTCATCTGCGCATTATGCGTTTGCACGCCTTTACTTCCTACCCCAACCCCACTAGCTTCCCCTTCCGCATCCTTTTGCTCCTGCCGCTGCCTTTGCTTTGCTTGCGCTGCCTGCTCTGCCTGCTCTTGTGTTGCTTGTACTACTTGCGCTCCGCCGCCGCCGCTGCCACTGCCGACGTCTGCGTTTTATTGTATTGCTTCACAGCAGCAAACGGATGAAGCTCATCACTCACAGCTATACATATACATATATATATATATATTTATATACAGCTAAACATTGGCAAAAGAGGCGAAAGGCAGTGGCAGGCGACAGGAGGCAAGGCGGCAAGGCGGCAAGGCGGCAAGGGGCAAGGGGCTGCATTTACTTTAGCCGGCGGCGATAAAAGCTAAACGAATTAATGGATTTCTGCCCTTCGATTCTGGACTTGTCACGCCTCTTGCTCACACTTTCTGTCTCTTTCACTCCTTCTCATTTACAATGCTTTGCGTTTTGTTTTATGATTTATGCCAAAATTCATGGTAACAATACAAAAAAAGAAAAGCAGCAAAAATGAAGCAGAATGAAGCGGAAAGAAGAACAAGAAGACAAAGCAGAAGCAGAAGAAGAAGAAAATGATAAAGAAGAAGAAGAAGAAGAAGAAAGCAAAACCCGCTCCCCAAATCGAATGTCAGGCCTGTTTAACGTCGTGTCATGCGTGTGAAGAGCTTTTATCATTATTTTATTAAATTGCTTTTGTCGCTTGTTCTTCTTCTTGTTCTTCTTCTTGTTCTTGTCTTTCTCTTTCCTTCTTTCTTACTTTTTTTTTGCTTGTTATTGTTTTTGTTGTTGTTATCACTTGCCAGTCAAATCAGTTCGACATGCTGCCGCATACAGTGGGACAGTGAGACAGTGAGACAGTGGGAAAGTGTGACAGCGGCACAGTGGTACAGCGTGGCGTATGAGTAATGCGCAAGGATTTGCGGCTGACAAAGTCAAAATGAAAAGTGAAATGAAATGTGTCATGACTGCAGACTGCAGACTGAAGACTGTAACAGTGCAGTGTGAGTGAGAAGGAGAGAGAGACAGTGAGAGCGAGAGCGAGAGGTGTATAGCAAGTCACATGTGATAAGTTATGTATCGCGAGTCCAAAGGTATCCTGAGTCGTGAGTCCTGAAGTAACCAGAGTCATGTGTGCTGAGTCGTGTGTCGTGCGTGATAAACTTGTATAATTCTGTGCCGTGATTTGTGAGTGACAAGTTCTATATCGTGAGTCGAGAGTACTGAGTCCTAAGTCCTTAATCGAAACTCGTGAGTCAAGAATCGTGAGACAAGAGTCGTGAGACAAGAGTCGTGAGTCGAAAGTCGGAATTCTAAGGATGTGAACTTGCGCAGCGAGTCGTGAGTTGTGAGTCGTGATTCGTGAGTCCCAGATCGCAGGTCGAATATCGTGAGTCGAGAGTCGTGAGACATAAGTCATGGGTAATAAGTCGTGAGTCTGAGGTCGAGAGTCATGAGTCGTAAATCCCTAAACGAGAGTCCTGAGTCAAGAGTCGTGAGTCCAAAGTCTAAGGATGTGAACTTGAGAAGCGAGTCGTGAATTGTGAGTCGTGAGTCAAGAGTCATGATTCGTGAATCAGAGGTCGAAAATCGTGAGTTGAGGTCGTGAGTCGAGAGTCGAGAGCCGTGAATCGTGAGACATAAGTCATGAGTAATAAGTCGTGAGTCTGAGGTCGAGAGTCCTGAGTCGTAAGTCCTTAGTCGAGAGTCGTGAGTCAAGAGTTGAGAGTCAAGAGTTGAGAGTCAAGAGTCGTGAGTCGGGAGTCTAAGGATGTGAACTTGAGGAGCGAGTCGTGAGTCAAGAGTCGTGATTCGTGAATCAGAGGTCGAAAATCAGGAGTTGAGGTCGTGAGTCGAGAGCCGTGAATCGTGAGACATAAGTCATGAGTAATAAGTCGTGAGTCTGAGGTCGAGAGTCCTGAGTCGTGAGTCCTTAGTCGAGAGCCGTGAGTCATATTCAATATTCAAGTGTCCTGAAATCTAAGTCATAAATCGTGATTCGTGATTCGTGAGTTGAAGTATTTCATGCGGATAATTTTTGCATGAAATCGTTAGATTTTTACCATTGTATGCGAATTATTGTCGCATGCCTTCAATTTGTCTTCAATTATGCCTCGTGTCGTGTCCCGTTACTCTCTTTTTTCTTTTTTTTTTTTGCTCATGACGTTACGCATCTAATTAATGGAAATAATCAAGTTACGAATACATGAAATGGCAGCATATTTAATTTGCCACTTGAGGAGCGCTAAGAAGATTGTTGCCTGTCTGCCTGCCTGCCTGCTGCTGCTTGCTGCTGCTTGCTGTTGCAGTTGCACTAAGAATATTTGTGAATCTCTGTGAAATTTCAGATTGCAGCACTGACAGTTGCATGAAAGAAAGAGAAGCAAGGGGAAAGGAAAGCAGCAAAGGAATGACAAGGGAAGGGTGGAGGAAAAAACAGTTACAGGGACAGAAAACAAGTAGAAGAGAAACAGAAGCAGGAATTGAGAATGTAAGTGAGAAAGAGACAAAGGATGAGGAACAGAAAGAGACAAGCAATAGTATGAGAGAAAGAAATAAAAAGAAACAGAGAGAGAAAGAGAGAGAGAGAGAGAGAGACAGTCGAAGGGGCAGCGTTGGATTGTTGTAGGTGGCAGGCAATAAGCATTAATTACACTCGCAGGACTCGACATTCACGTTTTGCCTTTTGCCTTTTGCCACTGTGGCACTGTGGCACTTGCCACTGTGCCGCATTCCAGTGCATTATCGAGAATTGGGAATTTTGTGGCATGACGCGAAATTAGCCGTGCAACAGTTAATTATGCAAATTATCGACGAACAATTGGAAAATTGGACAATTGGAGGATTGGATGAATGAGAAGGATAAACAATTGGCAGACAAAAGGTAAAGGACAATAACAATGCGCCACAAGTTGAGCCACTAAGTGAACCGCAAAGTGTACCACAAATTGAACCTGAACCTGAACCTGAACATGAACCTGACCGTGAACCGCAAAACAGAAACTGAAATTGAGTCTAAGGCTGAGACTGAGACTGAGACTGAGACTGAGACTGAGACTGAGACTGAGACTGAGACTGCGACTGACTTTGTCTTTTGGCTAATTGATGCACGTTTCCTTGTGCGACTTCAGTCACAATTCAATGATGTGGAAAATTGCTTTAATCGTCGACCCGTCAGGCAACTCCCAAGGATATCTAAACCGCAACAACAACAACAACAACAACAACAGTTATCTTTGTCTCTGAATCTCTCACTCTTCCTTACATTGTGCAAGTTGAAAGCAAAGTATAAAAATTTTGTTCGTTGCGTACAACGCCCCAAAAAAAAAAAAAAGAAAGTATAAAAAAAATATTTATATATATAAAAAAATATAAAATAAATATAAAAAAAAAATATATAAAATAAAAAAAAAAAAAAAATTGTATCCTAAGCGTTTGGCAATTTTACTTTCAGTTTTCTGGCAGAAACTAAGATAAAGATGATGATAAAAATGAAGTTGATGATGATGATGATGATGATGATGATGTTAAGGATGTTGAGGACAATGTGTTGCAGCTTGCCTTTATATATGTGTGTTTATGTGTGTGTGTGTGTGTGTGTGTGTATGTGTGTACTTTGAAGATATAGGCACATACGAAGTCAGCTTCTTTTCCATTTTCCTTTTCTCCTTCTCCTTCCACATTTCTTTCCCTTTTCTACTCTCTTTGCTCTCTATCCCTTCTACTTGGCAATCAGAACTGACGACAGAAAAGTTTCTTCTATGTTTCGTTGTTAAGGCAACAGTGAAAGATAGAGATAGAGATAGAGATATAGAGAGAGAGAGAGAGAGAGAGAAACTAGACATAAGAATACATGAAATACACATACACACACACACACACATTATTTGTGGCAACTCGAGTGACACTATGCAACAAATAAAACCCTGCGTCTGCCCTGCTCTCTGCTCTTAACATTAAACACTAGCCAACAAATTCTACTTTCCCTTTGCAGCTTTGCACTATCGAGCATGACAAAATTCCGACTGGGAAAACTTTGAAATCTGTTAATAGCTGAAGGTAATTGTACACAAGTTCAAAAGCAAATTCTCTCTATGTCTCACTCTCTCTCTATCTCTCTCTCGCTCTCTTTCTTGTTCTTAAAACTACAAAGTCAAAGCACTTGCCGAGGGGCAGGAGCAGCGACTGAGAATGAGACTGAGACAGAGAATGAGGCAACTTATATACGCATTGAGTATGCCCCAAGTGGCAGTAGGAAAGCTTGATGGAGCTGACCTTGACAGTAGAGAATCTAAAGAGTATGAAGAAGAGTTCTCACACTTACACTCTCCCTCTCTCTCTCTCTCTCTCTCTCTCTCTCTCTCTCTCTCTCTCTGTCATTCTCTCTGCTAAGACAAGACAGGCATCTATCATAGACATGTCAACAGTCAGGCCTAATCGCTTGTCCCAGCCGCCGCTCGATCAAATTTCGTCAAAGGACGCACTCGGGGCTCGCGTTTATACAGCCAATTTATTAATTCGCCCAGTTGGCTTGAGCTGAGCTGCGCTCGAGCTGTGTCTACAGTCAACTCCATATTCAACTATAGCTGTACCTATACATATATAGCTCTACATACACATATACATATACATATACATATACATATACATATACATATACATATAGCTACAGCTACAGCTACAGCTAAAAGCCAAAGCCAAAAGCGAAAGCCACAAAACGTTTACACGCAACGAACCCAAAAACTCAAACGCAAAACTCAAACCCGACAAAACACCCAAAAAAAAAACGCGCAGATAAGTCCACGGCAACGACACTGCACAGTGGAACGCATATCAATAAAACTTATAAAAAAAAATTATTTTTTTTTTAAACTATATAAAAAATTAATAAAATAAATTAATTACAAAAATTAATTTAAAAAATTTAATTACAAAAATTAATATAAAAAAATTAATTACAAAAATTAATTACAAAAATGAAAAAAAAATTTTTTTTGTTATATAAAAAATTTATTTAAAAGAAAATTGATTTAAAAGAAATTCATTAAAAAAAAATTAATTAGTAAAAATTTAAATTAAAAAAATAAAAAATTCATTTTTTTTCAATAAATCTTATTAAAAATAAAAATATAATAAATTTAACCAAATTTTTTTTTTTAAAAAAAAAGTGCAAAATAAATAAAAATATATAAAAATTAAAAAAAAAAAAAATTAATTACAAAAATTAATATAAAAAAATTAATTACAAAAATTAAAAAAAAATTTTTTTTGGTATATAAAAAATTTATTTAAAAGAAAATTATTTTAAAAGAAATTAATTAAAAAAAATTAATTAAAAAAAATTAATTAGTAAATATTTATTTTTAAAAAATAAAAAATTCATTTTTTTCAATAAATCTTATTAAAAATAAAAATATAATAAGTTTAACTAAATAAATAAAATAAATAAAAATATATAAAAATTACAAAAAAAAATAATTTTCAAAAAATTTCTAAAAAAATAAAAAATTTTAGAAAATAAACACAGTAAATTAAAATATGAAAAAAAAATGAAGTAAAAAAAAAATAAATTAAATTTTCATCAAATATTAATAATAATAAAAAAATGTTAGAAAATAAAACACAATAAATAAGAATATAAAAAAAAAATTAAATTAAATTAAATTTCAAAAAATGATTCTCAACAGATTATTACCGCTGAGCGCTTTATGAGCTATATATAGTAATTCGATGCCCACGAAACAAGTCACAGTATGCAAAAGGCAAAGTTAAGAGAGACAAGAGGCAGAGGCAGAGACAGTGACAGAGACAATGTCGAGGGTAGTGCTGGAGGCAGAGACTTTAGCAGAGACCGAAACAGTGGCCGAAACAGAGGCAACGGCAATGGCAACGGCAAAGACTAAGGCGAGGCTGAGACTGAGGCTGAGTATGAGTCTGAGACTGAGTCAGTTGTCTCTCCGCGCAGCTACAGAGGCCTCTGCCCTGGCCCCTGGCCACAAAGGATTCAATTAAAAAAAACTTTTGAACAGTCAAAATGCGCATAATCAAAACAAATCAACACGTGGTTTTTCTGCCTTGTCAGTGCAGACGAACGACTGGCGACTGTTGGCGAGCATAGCCGAAGCATAGTCGTGGCAGTTCTGATAGTCGACAGTCGACAGTCGACCGTCGAGAGTTGAAGCATCGTTGAGGCGAAGAACAGTAGCAACGGATTCAAGCAGCTATCAGCCAGCTATAGGCAGCCGAACTCTGACCTCAACGCGCGGGCTGTGATGCTTTGCGATGCTCGATATGCTTCATATGCTCGGCTCTGCATGCTCGGGATGCTGACGCAGTCGCTTGACTTGCGCACAGCTTTCTCTCTCTCTCTCTCTCTCTCTCTGTCTCTCATCTTCTGCATCTTTCTCTTTCTCTATATTTATCTGTCTCTTTCGCGCATTAATAACATACAACAAAGACCGGCTGCCAGTGTTGCCAGCTTGTCGCCAGTATTCCAAATTTTTTTAAATACTCTATGCAAAGCTTTAAACATTTTCTTAACTTTTACGCACAGCGCAATTTTTAAAATTTTTGAAATTTTTGTTATGTTTTTTTTCCAAATATTTTTTTGAAAAATTACAAAGCGTTAGATCTGGCAACGCTGAGGTTGAAAATAATACGACGGGTGGGGTCCAGGCATAGCATGTGTATGTGTGTGTGTGTAAACGAGAAAGAGATAGTGAGAGAGAGAGAGAGAGAGAGTTGGCCTAATATTACGTATACGCAATGTTGTATGTTGTTTGAGGGCGTCGTTTGGCACGCAAAACTCGTTCTCTCTCTCTTATTTTGTACTCTCTCTCTCTCTCTCTCTCTCTCTCTCACTCTCACTCTATGTCTCTCTTTCTTGCACTATCTCTATCTCTGTCTCTCTCTCTCATTGTATGCTGTGGCAAACGCTTAAGGATGCTGCTGCTGCTGCTGCTGCTTGTACTACTGCTGCTGCTGCTGTTGCTGCTGCTGCTGCTGGGTGAGCGTAACGCGACATATACACAGAGACAAATTCTCTCTTTCTCTCAATGCCTGTGTATGCGTGCGTGTGTGTGTGTGTGTTTTGTTTTTTTTTTTGTTGTAAATTTCGTAATCAGCATCCATTGCGCTGCTTCAGCTGGTGGCAGTAACGCGTTCCGGGTTGCCACAGCCGCAGTGCCAGCCGTTAGAGCCGCCACAGTCAGTGTCACAGTGCCACAGTGCCACAGTCGGAGTCGGAGCCAAAGTCAGTGGCACATCGTTGCTCGTCGCATTCACTCCGCATCGGGCATCGTCGCTGGGGCCAACAAAAAAAAACAAAAAAAAAAAGTACACAAAAAAAAAAAACAAAACGCTATTCAAAAATTGGCCAAAAACGAAACGCGCGACGACAGCGACGGCAGCGACAACAAGAACGACAACAACGATAAGAATTAACGGCAAGCCAAAACCCAAACCCAACTCCAAAATCCAAAATTCAAACTCCAAAATCCAAATCCAAACGCAGGACTTAGGACACTACGGGACAAAACTCGATAAAAAAATCAACAGAAAACCAAAAAAAAAAAAAAAACGCTAAAATAAAAAGCGAGCAAAATAAAACCGAAAAAAAAACAACAACAACAACAACAAAGAAAAGGAAAGCAAAACAAAATCAAAGACTAAGTGACAAAAAAAAAAAAAAAAAAAAACTAACTGTTAAACAAACTAATTAACTAACTAGCACAACTTACTAACTGTTACCACTAACTAGTTAGTCTCTGATCTATCAGGTCTCCATTGCCTTCTCCTATTCCTATTTCCCCATCAAGACCACGACCACGACTAGGACCACGACTAGGACCAGGACCAGGAACAGGACTACCAGCAAATTTACCAACTTTAAAGCTGACTACGCGACTATTTGACTGCCTCGACTGACATTTCACGCCTCTTTCACGTACCCCTGCCAGTCCGCCCCCCCCCCCTTGCGCTTCCACACCCGTCCAGTGCCCCTCCCCCTCCCCCTTCATCATCAACAGACAGTAAACAGTAAATAAAGTGAACGTAAGCAAATACAATTACCTTCAACTTCAACTTCTCTTACCTCACCTTCGTCACACTTAGCTTGGCCCAGAACCTTGCCAAAGCCTACACCCATCTCTACATTCTTTCAACTTTCCCTCTTTACATTCCTCGCCTCCTTCCAGTCATTCAGTCATCCAGCATTCACGATACGTACCCCTTGTGTTGAACAAAAAAGAAAAAAGAAAAAAAAAATAAAAATAAAAACGTTGACAAAGGCCAAAAAACAGTTAGTGAAATCCAGGCCACAAAATTCAGCTCGCAAAAGAAGAAAAAAAAACGAAAATATATATATATATGTATTAGCGTGTTTGCCTCTGCGTGTGTGTGTGTGTGTGTGTGTTTGGTGTGTTTGTTGTTTATGTGTGTCTGTGTCTGTGTCTGTGTGTGTGTGCGTGTGTAAGTTTGTGTTTGTGACTGCGCCGACGTCGCTGTCGCCATCGCCATCGTCGTCGTCGCCGTCGACGTCGTGTGCGTGTCTTTGAAATTTTTGGGTGTGGACTTGTTTCTAGTTTCATTTGCTGGCTGCTGCTGCTGCTTATGCTGCTGCTGCTGCTGCTGCTGCTGCTGCTGCTAGCTTTCTCTTTACACTCTGTCATCCCCCTGGCGCCTAGCGTCCATAAGCAGCATACTACAGTCTCATCAGTTCCCCTTTCCCTTTGCCAACCCCGCCATATTTTGTTCCTCTTTTGTTACACCCAATGGCCCGCTTCAGCTCAATATCTCTACAGTCTCTACAGTCAGTCCCTGAGCTCAACCAAGCTGAAATGATAACAACAAAAAAATAAAATATAAAAAACCAAAAAAAAAAAAAGCAGCAGAAAAACAAAAAGAAAAAGAAAAAGAAAAATTCAGTGATCAAATTGCAATTGCACATAAATATAAACATAAATATAAACATAAATATAAACATAAACATAAATATAAATATAAACATAAAAATATAAATAAATAAAAATATTTTGTTGTATATTTTTTTTTGCGTGTTCCCTGGACTATTTTGCCAAGTGTGATAAAACAACGGCAGCTGCAGCTCAGCTTTTGTCTGGCTGGCATACAATTTCAAGTGTCGCCCAAAAGTATGCAATGCTACGCAGCAGACAGAGCAAGCGTACGAAGCGAGTCGTGCAAAGTGTTGAGCAAGCACGAACTCAAGCTTAGAGCTTAGAGTATCAAGTGCCGCCTAAAAGTATGCAACACATTTATGTCTGCAAAAGTGCAATTGATTTGAGCTTCAAATATCAATTAACAATTCTGTGTGAAAATTGAAGCTGTGCTAATAAATAGATGAGCTGCAGCAGCATGCAGCATGCAGCATGCAGCATGTTCAACATGCAACTCATCTATATTTTTTTTCTCTTTTTTTTTTTTGTTTAATTTTTAAATATATTTTTTTTTTTTGCAAGTAAGTGACAAGAAAAAAAAAATAAGAAGAATAAAGAATAAAGAATAAAAAGAAAAATAAAACAACGCGAAGATAAAAATAAAAACAAAATAAGAAATCGCAAGAAATCGCGTTTGTCACATGTCGCATATCGTGTGTCGTGTGTGTGTCGCCTGAATGAGTGAGTTATGACCTTGTCTCCTTATCAACGTCACGCCTGCACCTACACCACACCCCCCCCCCCCACCCCAACCACCCTACTATTCATTAACAGCACTGCACAGAAGCATACACAAAGATACATAGACACGTTGCACGTTTTGACGGCGCAGAAAACAAAAACAGAAACAAAAAAAAAAACTGATCAAAAAAAAAAGAAGCCAACAAAATTAAGCTTCATCAACTAAATTAATTGTATGTATGTATGTGTGTGTGTGAGTGTGTGTAAGAGTATGTAATGTATGTCTGTGTATGCCTATGCCTGTGTATGCACAACAATATTAGACAGCTGCTTCTTTATTTTTATTTTTTTTTTCTTGTTTTCTTGTTTTATTTTTTCTGCTTTTTTGTTGTTTTTTTTTTTTTCTTCTTTTTTTCTTGCTGCTGCTGCTGCTGCTGCTGTTTCTCCTAACGAATCGCGCATCATCAACGTCAAAAAGATAACACGCCCCAATTTTTCTTAGCTGCCAAGTTATTTGTTGTTGTTGTTGTTTTGCTTGTCCTTTTTTTTTTTTTTTCTTGCTTCATGTTGATGTTGCTGTTGCTGTAAATGCTTTTGCTGCTGGCTTCTGACACGTCGCACAAAAAAGGCGGCATAGCAAAAGTGGCAAAATGGCCAAAAACTAATAAGCAGCAACAACAACAACAACAACAACAGCAACAACAACAATAACAAGGCGAACATTCGTAACAAGACGCACGCTGACAGCGGTCGACGCACTGTCGATAAGCAGGAGAGAAAGAGACAGAAAGAGACATAGAGAGAGAGAGAAAAGAAGTCAAAGCGAAATGTATACAGTGGGGAGAGAGAGACTGTAAGAAGTCTGAGGTCTGAGGTCTGAGGTTTGGGGTCGACTAAAGCTGCTGAAATTGAAAGCGAAAGTTGCCAAGTTGCCAAGTTGCCACACGGCACACGGCAAAACACACACAAAAAAAAAAAAGGCAACAAAAATTGCAGCGACCTTTATGCCACAGCACCTTACGTGCTTAAGGTGTGAGGCGTGGCTGTCTCTGCAGCAGCAAGCAGAAAAACGAAGAATGACAAAAAAAAAAAATAAAAGAAAATACAACAGCAATAAAAACACAAAACAAAAAAAAAAAAAATAAAAACTGTCACACGGCCAAAAAGCAGCGCGCACAACTTGCCGAAAAAAAAAGGAAAACAGCTCAAAACCCTTTTTTTTTTTTTAAATATGTCTATCTGTCCGTTCTTTTGCCTGTCTGTCTATCGGTCTGCCTGTCTGTCTATTTGTGTCTCTGCCTGTGTGTGTGTCTCTGTGTATGAAAGAATAAGCTCAAAAGTGTTGGACGTCGGCAGCAGCAAGTAAAAGTCATAAAAGTGGCGAACGAAGCATGGCCAAAAGACAGTTGATGATAATGCCATTGCAGACAACAACAACAACAACAATAACAATAACAACAGCAGCAACAGCAATAATAACAACAGGCAACAAGGACAACACTAACACCAACAGTAACATACTAAGAATGGCAGCAACAGCAGCAGCAGCAGCAGCAAGTGCGTCGACATGTTGATACCCTAGAAACACGATCTGTCTTGACATAGTTTTCTATTTCTTAAATATATATGATTTTTATCGATTACCAAACAATCGAAAAGTTATCGTTTATCGATATCATATGGTTTATCGATATCATATGGTTTGTCGATATCATATAATTTATCGATATGATATCGTTTATCGATAAATTATCGTTTATCGATATCATATCGTTTATCGATAAATTATCGTTGATCGATATCATATCGTTGATTGATATCATATCGTTTATCGATAAATTATCGCTGACCGATAACATGTTGTTTATCGATAAATTATCGCTGACCGATAACATGCTGTTTACCGATAAATTATCGGTGACCGATAACATGTTGTTTATCGCTAAATTATCGTTCAAGCAAACACTTGTGAATATGTAAACGTTAAACTTTTTTCGCTTAGCTATCGATTACTTATCGATTATATACTATCGACCATTTGCTAGAGAAATAAACATTTCACATATACAAAATAATGAATATATTTATCGATTGACAATTGTTTAATGAAACGATAACTGATCGATTTGTTTGGCTGAACAATATTTATAAAATATGCCAATCGATAACTTTTCAACTCAAATAATTGTTAATAATTTACAAGCGATAACTTATCGATTACAATGCTAAACAAGTTAGCCGAGCCTTAGCCTTAGCCTTAGCCTTAGACTTGTTTGTTGCTACAGAGTATGCTCTGTGGTCGTAACAATATCATTTGTCTATCCGACAATTCGTCCGATCCGATGAGCATTAGAACTAGCATCTAAATACGACAGAGCAGGGGAGAAGTGTGAGGGGAGAGGGGAGAGGGAGTGGAGCGGGGGTGACAGGCAGGTAGATAGTGCGAGGCAGTTAATGTTGCGTATACGTAATGGCAACATAACAAAGTAGAGTAGCGAGAGGCAGCAACAGTAGCAGCAAGAGCAGCAAGAGCCACGGACCAGTCGTGGCTTTTATTCGGTTTTCATAAGATAAAATTTATTGCTGCCTTTGCCCATATAAATGCTTAGCCGGTGTCTATGTATATATGTGTGTGTGTGTGTGTGTGTACTCTCTGCCTCTGTCTTTCTCTGTGTGTATAGGCTCAGACGTGAACTTAGACACAGACAACAACAGCAACAAAAGCAGCAGCAGCAGCAGCAGCAGCAGCAGCAACATGAAAGGCATAGACAAAATAAAAGACAAGGCATTTTATGGCTTTTACCATGCGAATGCGAGCAGTGTGTGTGTGTGTGTGTGTGTGTGTGTGTATGAGTGTGTATGTGACCTTCTGTGTCTTTGGCTGCTATTGCTGCGGCAAGTAATGCAGCTGTTGTTGTTGCTACTGCTGCTGCTGCTGCTCTTGTTTTGCCTAAAGCTGAGCGACCAGGCGAGAAGACAGAAGCAGAGGCAGCGACAGCAACAGCAACAGAAACAGAGACGCAAAGAGTCAGAGTGACATAGAGGCAGCCCACAAAAGTAATCACTGCTTTGTCCCCCCAGCATTGGGTCAACAACAATACCAAAGGCAACGACAGAGACAGAAACAGAGACAGCAACAATCGAAAGAGACAGTAATACTTAAAGAGAGAGAGACCGAGAGAGCGAGATAGAGATAGAGAACCAGAGTTAGGCGCACACTTAGTACACAGCACAAAGAGTTTTGCCTGCTTATTGACATCAACTAAGTGGCAAAACACAGTTTAGGAGACAGCAACAACAAATTGTATGGCAGAGCGCTGGCAACTTCTTCGAACTTCCCAACACTCCAAAATACGCAGCACGCAGCACGCAGCGCACACACAATTCGCAGCTCACAGTTCGCAGTTACCATTTCAACAGACCTCAGTCACAGTCACAGTCTCAGTCTCAGTCTCAGTCGCAACCTCAGTCTCTGTCCCTGTCTCTGTCCCTGCCTCAGCATCAGCATCAGCCTTAGCCTTGGTTATAAGCTGTAGCTACTAGTATAGCGTCAGCTGCAACCCGAATCCGAATACGATGAAACACAAGTCGATTGCCAGGCAGCAGAGCCGAGCGACACCGACAACGACAACGACAGCGATAGCGACAGCGATAGCGACAGCGACAGCGACAACATCGACAACGACAGCGACAACGTGCTGACGTAGAAGCACAGCATAAAACTGAGTAAAAGTTGAGTAGAGTAGCGCAGAGTAGAGCAGAGCAGCTGCCCCGCCCCGACACGCCCAAGCCCAAAAAATGCTTGCCTAGTGGCCTAAACAGCGATTTTTGGGCAATGGCAACGGCAATGGCAAAAACTGAGGCAAAGGCAGATCCTGGCGACGCCCAAAAACAACAGACAAAAATTATTTCAAGCATTGCGAATCTGAGTAGCTAAGAACATAATAATGCAAATAATAATGCTATAAATAATGCAAATATTGTAATATTATTAATGTTAGCTACACCTACAATAATAATAATAATGACAATTATAATAATGAGCACAATGATAATCACAATGATACTGATATTTATATACTGATAAATTATATGAATAATTACTTACATTATATATAAATAAATAATGAGTTTAACTGCAAGATTAATGATATAAATAATAAAATAATAATTATATAAATAATAAATAGAATAATAAAAAAAATAATAATAATGACATAAATAATATATAAAATAATAATAGAAAAATAATAATTATATAATTAATTAATAATGCAATAGCAATGAAAAATAATATGATAATAAAAATAATAATGAGCACAATGAAAATAATAATGATACTAATACTGATATAATTGTATATAAATAAATAATAAATAAATATATAAATAAATAATGAACTGCAAAATGAATGAGAACAAATAATAAAATAATAATGATATAAATAATAAATAATAAATACAAGAATAAAAAATAATAATAATGAGATAAATAAAATAATAAAATAAATAATAATGCAATAGCAATGAAAATAATGATGATACTAATACTGGTATACTGATAAGTATATAAATAAATAATAAATATATAAATAAATAATAATGAACTGCTAGTTTAATGAGAGCAAAAAAATTAAATAGTAATAAATATTAAATACAATAATAAAAAAAACAATACTAATAATGAGGAAAATAATAAATATAGCAATAATAGCAATACGATATATTATATGTAAATATTACTTACAATGGAAAAATATAAATAATAAGATAAATAATAAATCATTATCATTAAATTTATTAGAAATACATTTACTATTTTCATTATTTATTATTATTCAATATAAAAATAAATAATAATAATTAATAATCATAATAGTAATAACATTGATTTTTATAATGATAATGATAATGATAATGATAATGATAATGATAATGATAATGACAATGATAATGATAATGATAATGATAATGATAATGATAATGATAATGATAATGATAATGATAATGATAATGATAATGATAATGATAATGATAATGATAATGATAATGATAATGATAATGATAATGATAATGATAATGATAATGATAATGATAATGATAATGATAATGATAATGATAATGATAATGATAATGATAATGATAATGATAATGATAATGATAATGATAATGATAATGATAATGATAATGATAATGATAATGATAATGATAATGATAATGATAATGATAATGATAATGATAATGATAATGATAATGATAATGATAATGATAATGATAATGATAATGATAATGATAATGATAATGATAATGATAATGATAATGATAATGATAATGATAATGATAATGATAATGATAATGATAATGATAATGATAATGATAATGATAATGATAATGATAATGATAATGATAATGATAATGATAATGATAATGATAATGATAATGATAATGATAATGATAATGATAATGATAATGATAATGATAATGATAATGATAATGATAATGATAATGATAATGATAATGATAATGATAATGATAATGATAATGATAATGATAATGATAATGATAATGATTAATGATAATGATAATGATAATGATAATGATTAATGATAATGATAATGATTAATGATAATGATTAATGATAATGATAATGATAATGATAATGATAATGATAATGATAATGATAATGATAATGATAATGATAATGATAATGATAATGATAATGATAATGATAATGATAATGATAATGATAATGATAATGATAATGATAATGATAATGATAATGATAATGATAATGATAATGATAATGATAATGATAATGATAATGATAATGATAATGATAATGATAATGATAATGATAATGATAATGATAATGATAATGATAATGATAATGATAATGATAATGATAATGATAATGATAATGATAATGATAATGATAATGATAATGATAATGATAATGATAATGATAATGATAATGATAATGATAATGATAATGATAATGATAATGATAATGATAATGATAATGATAATGATAATGATAATGATAATGATAATGATAATGATAATGATAATGATAATGATAATGATAATGATAATGATAATGATAATGATAATGATAATGATAATGATAATGATTAATGATAATGATAATGATAATGATAATGATTAATGATAATGATAATGATTAATGATAATGATTAATGATAATGATAATGATAATGATAATGATAATGATAATGATAATGATAATGATAATGATAATGATAATGATAATGATAATGATAATGATAATGATAATGATAATGATAATGATAATGATAATGATAATGATAATGATAATGATAATGATAATGATAATGATAATGATAATGATAATGATAATGATAATGATAATGATAATGATAATGATAATGATAATGATAATGATAATGATAATGATAATGATAATGATAATGATAATGATAATGATAATGATAATGATAATGATAATGATAATGATAATGATAATGATAATGATAATGATAATGATAATGATAATGATAATGATAATGATAATATATTTAAAATATTTCTTTACAGTATATATCAAATAATAATATTCACAATATTACATAACGCAATGAGCATTAAAATCAATGGCAAATAATGAAATGAAATAAATAAATAATACAATAAAATGTAAGTAATTAAATATTTAATATTTATTAAATATTCAATACAAATCACAATACAAAATCATAACATAGAGAAAGATGAAGATGTAGAGGAGAACGAAGAAGAAGGAGAGGAAGAAGAAGAAAAGCAATAACAAAACGTAATCGAATAAATAATGCAAGAAGTAGACGCAATACGCAATATTAATTAGCAGCAGAAATATTAATGTAGCGCACAATGCGCAACACAATGAGAATTATAAACGGCAAAATGGGCAAAATGGGGGAAAAAAAAAAATGAGAAAAATGAGAAAAGAAATGAGAAAAATGTGCAAAATGGGGAAATGGAAAGCGGCAACCGTATAAGTCACTTACAGTTACAGTTACAGTTACAGTTACACGTACGTATCATATACAGTATGGATGCCACGCCTACACTCTAATTGCAACTGTGCCGCCCAAATGGCAATTTTGTGCCAACTGAATGAATGGCAGCTGAGGTAGCACAGAGGCAATGGGGACGACAAGGGGGGGCGAGGCATATGGGGCAGCTGTGAGGAAAGGTAGCAACAAATTGTAACAAGACTCGAAACCAAAAAAAAAAAAAAACAAAAAAAAACAAATTGCTTACACTTATTGCTGAGTGTGAAAGTGAGTGTATGAATATGAATGTACCATATATGAGTGTTGGAGTCTATATTGCTATATGAATGTTTTGAGTGTATGAGTGTATTAGCATATGAGTGCAGCAGTAAGAGTAAGTCTATGAGAGTATGACGACTGTAAATGGTTGAGTATGAGTGTAAATGAATGTACCTATAGGTGTATCTATAAGTGTATGAGTGTATATATGAGTGTATGTATGAGTGTATATGAATGTAAAAATCACTTATGTCAGTGTAAAAGTAGGCATACCCCTACTTGTGTAGGTGAGTAAAGAAGTGTTGGAGTATATATTGTTATATGAGTGTATGTGAGTGTATGTGAGTGTGTATGAGTATATGAGTGTATGTTTGAGTATGTGAATGTATATGAATGTAAAAGTCACTTATGTGACTGTAAAAGTAAGGGTATGAGTATAAGTGTATGTAAGTGTGGAAGTGTTGGAGTATATTGGTATATGAATGTATGAGTGTATGTGAGTGTATATGAGTGTATGTATGAGTATGTGAGTATATATGAATGTAAAAGTCTATGTTACTGAGGATATGAGTATAAATGTATGTGAGTGGAGGAGTATTCGAGTATATATTGGCATATGAGTGTGTGAGTGTATATGAGTGTATGAGTGTAGAAGTCTATCTATGAGTGTAGAAGTCTATATATGAGTGTAAGAGTGTGCGAGAGCATATATGAATGCGTTGCCGTATATGAGTGTATGAATAAATTTTACTCTATGAGTATATATGAATGTGTGAGTGTATATGAGTATGTGAGTGTATGAGTGTATTTGTAAATGAGTGTATCAGTGTATGAGTGTGCGACAGTATGACTGTATATGAGTATATATGAATGCGTTGCTGCATATGAGTGTATAAGTATATATGATTGTGTGAGTGTGAGTGCATATGAATGTAAAATTAAGTGTCTATGAATATGTGAGTATAGAGTATAGATGCAAGTTTATGAGTGTATATGAATATATAAGTGTAAGAGTGTATGATAGAATGAATATAAATTCGTGTTTCTGTTGAATTTAATGTATGAGTGTATATGAATAAATCTATGAGTATGTGAATATTAAAGTTTGAGTGTATATATGTAGGTGTATTTGCATGTACATATATATATATAAAAGTGTATAAGACTATATATAAATATACACTCATATGAGTGTAAATGAGTGTAAATGAGTGTATGAGTGTATGAGTATATACCAAATGAGTGTGTGAATATGTGAGTATATGCGTCTATATGTGTGTGAATGTATGTGAATGTAAAAGTGGTTGAGTTTACATTAATTTATATAAGTGTATGAGTGTATATGAGTGTATATGAGTGTATGAGTGTATGTGTGAATATATGAGTGTTTGTGTGAATACATATGTTTTCAGAGAGCGAAGCTAATGAAAAAAAAGTCGCTTTAAATTGAATTTTTTAACACAAAGTCATTTCGCATTGAGCTCAGCTGGCGCAGCAATAACGATGCTGACAACAACAACAGCAGCAACAGCAACAACAGCAACAACAACATAAACAACACCAACAACAACAACAAGTGTCACCTGCGCGTGCATAACATGCAAAGAAACAAACACAAACACACATCCGTTTGCATAGTTGAGCCAAGCGAGCAATTGTTGCTGTTGGACAAGAGCAACAGCAGTCAACACGAGCAACATCAACAACATCAGCAGCAAGAGCAACAGCAACAATTCACAATTGTTCATGTTGTGCAGCGTGCAAGAAATTAGTAACGGAAACGGAAAGCGTCAAGACCTAACAACTGCTGCTGCTGCTGTTGCTGCTGTTGCTGTGACTGTTGCTACTGTTGCTGTTGTTGTTGTATGTTTGTGTGTGTGTGTGTGTGTTGTAAATAATTTGAACTTGCTTCATGTTTTTGAAATTAGTAATGCGCAGTGGATGACGACAGTTAATTCAATAAGTAGCAACAAACGGCGTGAGGCAAGTGGCGCGAGGCAAGAGGCAAGTGGCAAGAAAACATTATAAGCTGCAGCAACAGCAGCAACAGCAGCAGCAACAATAGAAATAAGATGAAATAAGATGAAAATGTTTATGAACCTAATCCATCCACCAAAAACAACAACAACAAAAGCAACAACAACAACAACAACAACATAACAATATAAAGCTTAAGCTATAAGAAGAAGAAGAAGAAGAACGTGAAGCAGAAGAGGCGCAAGAAATTATATGTATAGAGGAAGCACAAGAATAAAAAAAAACAAACAAAAAAAAAAATACAAAGCAATGCAAAAAGCTGAAAGAGGAAAACGATTAAAACTGATGACAAAAGCAACAAGAGAAAATTAAGTAAATAAATAAAAAAAAAAAAAAAAATAAACAATAATAAAAATTAAATAAATAAATTAATAAAAAAAAAAAAAACTGAACTAATTAATTAATTGATTAAAATAATAAATAAATAAAATAAATAAAATAAAATAAATAAAAAAAAAAATAAAATAAAATAAAATAAATATAAAATAAATATTTATTGTCGCTGAAGCGCATTGCAGTTGCAAGAATCGGCGGATGGTTGAACTAATGCGCCATGCTGTGCAGCAGCAGCGGCAGCAACAGCAGCAGCGACAACAGCATGCGAACAATAGTAACCACAGCAACCGCAGCAGCAACAACAGCAACAGCAACAACAACAACAACAACAACAACAATGTGCAATGGACAAAGCGAAAATTGATGCGAAGCAGCAGCAAAACAAAAAAAGTCAAGCTGAAATGCAGCAATACAACAGCAGCAACAACAACAACAGCAATAAGAACAACAAAAACAACAGCAACAGCAGTAGCAGCAGCATCAATAACAAGCACAGCTGCAACTGTTGCTGGCAAAAAGCAAAAACGCTTACAAATTAAAATGCCAACAAAAGGCAGCAATAACAACAACAATAACAACAACAACAACAACAACAACTGCAACTGCAACACTGCCAACTGTAAGAGAAATCACAATAGCAATATAAGCAAAATAAAAACAACAACAACAACAACAGCAACAACAAGAACTGCAACAACATGTTACTGCAACAGCAGCAGCAGCAAAACGCCTCAACTGTCAATGATGCTGCTGTTACTGTCATTGCCACTGTTACTGCTATTAGTACTCGCCTGTCCCACAGCGCAAGCATTGCGCTTAACCAACGGCGGCAATAGCCTAACCAAAGGCGTCGGCGCCAACAAGGAGCAGCTCAACATTGGCCTCATTGCACCACATACGAATTTTGGTAAACGCGAGTATCTCAGGAGCATTAACAATGCTGTCACCGGACTCACTAAGACACGCGGCGCCAAGCTAACATTCCTTAAGGACTATTCCTTTGAACAGAAGAACATACACTTTGACATGATGTCCCTGACGCCAAGTCCGACTGGTAAGTGAATAGAACTTTTATATCTAAGCTCTAAACATATTTGTAGACATTTTCAAATTTATATTCGCTTTGTTGTACTCATAGCTGGAGTCTGGATCAACATTAATTGGTGTTCCGATATTACTTTTTTCATCCGTTTATTGCACAGTTATTAAGCAATCTTTATGAAATTTGACATAGATGTTTTATATTGCTAGCATTTATATATGTATATATCGAAATCAGTTGCATTGGTTCACAATTTCATATAGCTCCCATAGTAATAATTGGATGAAAATTGTCTCTTAGTATGAAAAACTTTTTTGCTTATCAAGTTATCCAATTGAAATATACAGGAATTAAGTTTGTTGAAAACATGCATATTCCTGTCAAGTTTCAGTAGAATCGTTCTACTATAACATATAGCTGCCATAGTAACTGTAGCTCCAAAATAAAGTCCTAGTATGAGCAACTTTTTTACTTTTCAAGTTATCCAATTGAAATTTACAGGAATTAAGTATAGTAAAAACTTGCATATTCCTGTCAAGTTTCAGTAGAATCGTTATACTATAACATATAGCTGTCATAGCAACGGTAGCTCCAAAATAAAGTCCTAGTATGAGCAACTTTTTTGTTTGTCAAGTTATCCAATTGAAATATACAGGAATTAAGTTTAGCAATAACATGCACATTCCTGTCAAGTTTCATTGAAATCGATGCACTATAACATATAGCTGTCATAGCAACTATAGCTCAAAAATAGAATCCCTGTATGAGCAACTTTTTTACTTTTCAAGTTATCCAATTGAAATTTACAGGAATTAAGTATAGTAAAAACTTGCATATTCCTGTCAAGTTTCAGTAGAATCGTTATACTATAACATATAGCTGTCATGGCAACTGTAGCTCCAAAATAAAGTCCTAGTATGAGCAACTTTTTTGGTTGTCAAGTTATCCAATTGAAATTTACAGGAATTAAGTTTAGCAATAACATGCACATTCCTGTCAAGTTTCATTGAAATCGATGCACTATAACATATAGCTGTCATAGCAACTGTATCTCCAAACTAAAGTCGTAGTATGAGCAACTTTTCTGTTTGTTAAGTTACAAGATTGAGACTTGCAGGACTTATGTTTACGAAGGACTTCTAATTGGTTGTTAAGTTTCATTCAAATCGGCTAACTATATCGTATAGCTGCCATAGAAAAACAATGAATTCAGGATACCAGAGAAATTAAACAACTTTATATCGTAAACTTAAAAGCATTTCAAAATCTTTGACATCCGTTTCGCTTAATTTTAGACTTTATCAATATTTATCTGCATATATAATAATATGTACATGCTTATCCGTAAACCTCCAAAGCTTCCAAGCGAAAATCTTTAAAGGATTCATGAATAAATTTCTTAAACTGAAATTTTTACTTAAGACATGTGTAGATTATTTTAGCTATAGGTACATATTGTCCCAGATTGTCCTACTTAAGCATACATACATCTTTTCTTACTGTCGTTTAAGTGCCGAAAATAATTAATTGAAAATTATTCTTGCATTTATTATTAAAAGGTTTTTCCAAAGCTTTCACTCAATATCTTTGTCTACTTTAGGCTGCTAATTAAGTAAATTCATTTTGCAAAATACACACAGACACACAGACACACACACACACACACATATGAACACACATAGACATAGGCTAAGACATAGACTGAGACATATGAGTGCTTGAATAAGAAGAAAGAGGTCACCGGTCTACGGTCTACGGTCTACGGTCTATGGTCGTCGGTCGCCATGCTCTGAGTTCTTGTTGTGCTTGAAATCAGTTTTTAGTTTTCTTTTAGTGTGCATAATTTTAATTAATGCTCGTCTTGGACTAGTTGAGCGTTGAGGCAAGCGATGATTTAGCTGTAAGTTAGTTAGAGTTTAGTTAGTTAGTCACTGCCTAATACTAACAACTAAACTAAGGGCAACAGTTGAGTGACAGAGAGAGAGAAAGGGAGTGACAGAAGTGCTGAGTGTGAAGTACTTTGCGTTTGTGAATAAAGCGAAAGCTGAATGAGATGTAAGAAATTTATATATAGAATATTGTGAATCAGAGCAAAATTAGACAAGTCTTAAAGCTTGATTAGAGTATGCTCAATTCTTAGATACTTAGCAGTCAGCTTAGCACTTTGCAACAAAATTGGAGTTTATAGTCCTCAAGATCCAAATATTCCTATGGACAGAGAAATAAATAAACATTGTCCAAGAGACTCCACTGTTGATCTAGAGCAAGAATATGTAGACTTTGTGTGGTCTCTGACGCCTTCTTCTGCCTCTTGCAAGCATTTACTGCTGGCATCCTATGCGTACTTATCGGCAATATAAAATTAGAGGTGCTAACTTTGAAAGTTTCCGAGTTCTAAGTGTTACTACACAGACAGACAGAAAGACAAACATTGGCCAAGAGAGACAAATGTTGATACTGAGCAGGAATATATATACACTGTTGACATCCTATAAAATTTAGAGGTGCTAACTTTGAAAGTTTCCGAGTTCTAAGTGTTACTACACAGACAGACAGAAAGACAAACATTGGCCAAGAGAGACAAATGTTGATACTGAGCAGGAATATATATACACTGTTGACATCCTATAAAATTTAGAGGTGCTAAC
>JBAMBR010002845.1:42500-57825 GCA_037044475.1 Zaprionus obscuricornis
CAGTTTCCCAGCTGTTACAGAAAAAAAAATATTAATCCTGCAGAAAATCAAAGAAAAAATCAAAAAAAAAAAAAAAGTCCTAGAAAATTTGATTCTGATTAGAATTAGACGTCTAATAGGATTTCTTACCCCTCATACTTGCCGACAATGTTCCTGAAATTTTACGCATTCTACGTACTTGAGCTGAGACTTTCATTCTTTGTGAACTATTGATAGAGTCCAAGAAATTCCAAAAACAAATCTTGGTAACTTGTTCATTGTATCATACATAAAGCTTATATTTTTCTTGGAGTTGGCGATAGAGTAGATATAGTCAAGAAAAATTCCAGAAAAGAAGTCCTACGAACTTAATGCTGAACATAGAAAACGTAGCATCCAATAATTTTAAAGTACTAGGTTTTATTTCCCTGGTTAGGTTTTATTCTCCTGGAAACTGCAGATAACCTTCCAAAAAATTTTAGTAAACAATTCTACGAATTTGAATTGAGACTCTGATTTCCTTGGAGTTCCTAATATTGAGTGCAAGAAATTTCAGAAACAAAATTTTAGGAACTTGTTCATTGTTCATCATACACAAAGCTTAAATTTTTCTTGGAGTTGGCGATAGAGTAGATATAGTCAAGAAAAATTCCAGAAAAAAGTCCTACGAACTTGATGCTGAACATAGAAAACGTAGCATCCAATAATTTTAAAGTACTAGGTTTTATTTCCCTGGTTAGGTTTTATTCTCCTGAAAACTGCAGATAACCTTCCAAAAAATTTTAGTAAACAATTCTACGAATTTGAGCTGAGATTCTGATTTCCTTGGAGTTCCTAATATTGAGTGCAAGAAATTTTAGAAACAAAATTTTAGGAACTTCATCCTGAGTATACCAAAATTTGGCATTTAATGAGCTTAGAGTGTTCATTGTATTATAAATAAAGCTTATATTTTTCTTGGAGCTGGCGATAGAGAATAAGAAATTTAAGAAACAAATGCTTGAAGCTTGATCCTGATCAGAGCAATGGCAACGGCAACGGCAACGGCAACGGCAATGGCAACGTCTCATGTTGGCGATTAAACTCGACACTCGTGGGACACTTGCAGCAATATGTGGCAAGCAGTTATCGGGCCATTAACATTGATGCGGGCTAACCCCAAAAGGGCAACCCTTAGTCTATAGTCCTTAGTCCTTGATGCTTGATGCTGTATACTGAATGCTTACTGCTTATTGGTCTTTGGTCGATGCTGTCGATGCTGTCGATGATGTTGGCTCTGTTGGCGCTGTTGGTCCTTAGGCTGCGTTTCGCTCGCGTTTGATTGTGTGTCAATATAATTTAATATAAAATTATATTACTTTGGGCCCAGACACAACAAACGATTATTGCCCACAACAACAACAGCAGCAGCAGCAGCAGCAACAGCAGCAACAGAAACATACAATGATATTTCTATGTTCAGTCGTTGCTGTTGTTGTTTCACTTTTGGTCCCGCCATCAACTTTGATAGCCTGATTATCGAGTTAGGTTCATTTGTGGCCTGAGAGAGAAAGAGCAGTCAACAGTCAGCAGTCAGTAGTGAGACAGAAGCTGCTTGAACTTGCCTTGTAATTGCATAACCCAAACAAATAACAACAGCAGCAGCAGCAACAGCAACAACAACAGCAAGCAGATCTTCTTTCAAGCTTTTGCCCAATTATTGTTCCTTTGTTTGTCTGTTTTCTCTGTTTTGTTTGAACTAAAGTCTTTGATTGCTGATTGATTTCTGTTCATTGTTATTGCTGTCGTTGCTGTCATTGTTGTTGCTGTTGTTGTTGCTGTTGTTGTTCTTGTTATTATTGCCCGCATCATTGTGTTGCTGCTGCTGCTGCTGCTGATGTTTTTTTCTGTCTTCTGTTTTTTTTTTGTCTTTTATGTTTGCTCGGTAGAAAAAACAACGTTTCGTAGCACGCTGCGTATGCGTAATCTCTTCATTCAATATTACGTATACGACGCGTTCATTGTCTATTAAAATGCAAGCGCAAATGCAAGGCACAAGCAAAATAACAGAAGTGCCAAGTGGCATGCAGCAAGCAATATACAAGGCCACCCAACGATACGCCCCCCACAACACACGCCTATCATGCCACACCCACAGCTTACACATACACTCAACGCCCATATATTGTGTGCACTGTGCACTGTGCACATGAAGAGACACAAAGATAGAGCAACCACAGAGACAGAGACAGAGGCAGAGGCAGTCAATGGCCACGCCCTTTTGTTGCACTTCTGTGCGGCCTTAGTCAGTCAATGAGTCAATGTTAGTTAGTTAGTCGCAATCTCAGTGGCAGTGGCAGTAGTGGCAGCCTGTTAGGCATTTATCGAGTAATCGAATAATCAAATAATTGAGTCATCGAGTCGATTGATGCAGCATATGTTGCATATACACACACACACACATGTATAACTATATGCCACAAAAGTTGCCAAACATTTTGTAAATTTACTAAATTGCTAAAATAAAAAACTGTAACATGCAAATTTTTGCACACTTTTGCACACTTCTGCACAAGTTTGCACAAACATTTGCGTATACTTTTGAGCGACTAGCCAAATAATTAAGCCAACTAACTAATCAAATTACGTGCTACAGTGGTCCCTCGATAAACAAACACTAAATGTCAATGAAATTCCAATTTTTTTTTTTATATTTTATTATTCATATTTTTTATGCATGCAAAAAATTGATTTTTCATTTTTTTTTTGTAATTTTTTTTATACAAAAAAAAAAAAATTGAATTTTTAAATATTTTTATTTTTTATGAAATTACATTTTTTTTTTATTATTATTATTCATATTTTTTATGCATGCAAAAAATTGATTTTTCATTTTTTTTTTTTGTAATTTTTTTTATACAAAAAAAAATTGAATTTTTAAATATTTTTTTTTTAATGAAATTACATTTTTTTATTATTATTATTCATATTTTTTATGCATGCAAAAAATTGATTTTTCATTTTTTTTTTTTGTAATTTTTTTTATACAAAAAAAAATAAATTGAATTTTTAAATATTTTTTTTTGTTTTTTTTTGTGAATAAATTTTAATTATTTTGTTTTTATTTTTTGCAGCTATTAAAATATTTTCTGCATATTTATAATAATTTTTAATATTTTTTTTTGTATTTTTATTTTGTTTTTATTTTTTTGCAGATATTAAATATATTTTTTTTTTTTTATAAATTGCATATTTATAATAATTTTTGAATTTTTCTTTTTTTTTTTGCATTTTTATTGCAACAACAAGTTGCAACACTGTGCGCTTGATAAGCTATTTGATACAACTGTGCGCCATGTAAATTTTTGCAAGCATTTTTGATACACAGGCAGCAATTCATTGTGTGTACTAGACTGTGTCTGTTTGTCGGTGTGTGTGTGTGTGTGTGTGTGTGTGTGTCTGTATTTGAGCTAGTGTTGGATTTGATGACTGCCTCATTGTGGCTGTCAATGAATGATTGAATGAGTGAACCGCAAATCGCTTCAGCTCAGCATAGCACAACAGAGCATCGTGCTACAACAGCACAGCGAGAGAGAGGGAGAAAGACAGAGAGAGAAGAGAAAGACAGAACAAAAGAGGGCGCAGTTTTTGTGTGAGTTTCAGTTTTCCCGTTTTTCTAAATGATATTCACGTTTTTTTTTTTTTTTTTTTTGTTTGTTGTTGTGTTCGAGTTCACATTTTGGTGTGGCCCCATTTCATATATCAATGCTATTGTGTGTGTTGACGCTTTGGCAGCATATTCGCGCTTGCTCTCGCTCTCTCTCTCTCTCTCTCTCTCTCTCTCTCTCTCTCGTCGTCGGCAGCGCGAACAACTAACTTGCAAAGTCATTTTTCTTGTCAACCATCATTCTTTTCATTCGCTTTCTCCTTGCTTTCTCTCCCTTTGCCTAGCCATGGCTTGCCTTCATTTCCCTTTCTGCTGCTTCATTTGCTCTATAGCACAATGCAAAATCTCTACTTTCTGCCTGCTTCTTCTCAATCTATCTCTCCCACTCCCACTCTCTCTTTCTCTATCTCCCTCGCTCTCTCTCTCTCTCTCTCTCTCTTCTCCCCCAGTGTCTAGTAATAGCCTTCACATATGTCATTGCTATATTTCTGCCAATCGCTTGTTCTTTTCGTTACTTTCCCTTTCTCTCTTACTCTCACTCTCTCTTACTCTCACTCTCTCTCTTTCTTTCTCTCTTAGTCAACTGTTAGTTCTTGCTGCTGCTTTGCTCTATTGCTACATCGATTGCAAGCTGTTTAATTACTCGCCTCGTTATCATTTGCTGCGATTATCTATGTCTGTCACTCTGTCAGCACTTAGTCCTAGTCCAATGCAGTTTCCTTTATATGCCAACATCTCTCTCTCTCTCTCACTCTCTTACTCTCTCTCTCTCTCTCTCTGTTGCTGCTCTGCTTTGCCTGACGCCAATCAGCTTTCATCACATCAGCAGGCAACGTTTGTTAACCTTGTTTACACATTGTCTACATGCGGCATTACAAATACCTCTCTCTACCTCTCTCTCTCTCACTTCTCTTTTACTCTTCATCTCTCTCTCTCTCGCTCTATATTGACCACAGCCCAAACAGCAACAACAACAACAACAAAAACAAAGTGCACATTAATATGCTGTTGAAGCATGTTCCTGTCGTTAGGCGCCAAGCACTTTCAACACCTGAGTGCTTGATGCCACTGCCACTTGCCACTTGCCACTTGCCATTGCCTTAGCTCCCATAGCTTACACTCTATACTCCTGCTCAATTTTGCCCCACCCGCTGTGAGGCATTTGCTATGCGGGTCCAGCCAAACACTTGAAAGCGTGTTAAATCCTATGGTCGACTGACTGAACTGAATGGACTCCACTGACCACGACTGACTGACTGACTGACTGACTGACTGACTGACTGACTGACTGACTGACTGACTGAATGAATGAGTAAGTTCCCTTGGCCCCTCCAGTCACTGTATGCATGCTGCCACATGTGTGGCAATCAGACGTGGCATCAAAATCATTAACATTGCCACAAGAGTAAACAAATATTTATACAGTGAATGAGCACTAAGTGTGACAATTTCAACTTTTGTTTACTTTTGCCATATTCTGTACTTGTATTTGTCAGCTAAACAGGCAACAGAGGCAGCAGCAACCCAAAAAAAAACAAAAAAAAAACAAAAAGTGTTGCCTACTTTTATGTGTTCGGCTTAATTTGTCACTGTTTGTCTTGAAATTGTTATACAGCAGCATTGCATACTTTTAAGCGGCTGGTAATAAATCGACTCATTGCGTTGTTGAATTTAGCGCTGCTTCACTGTACTCTGCTATTTGATGCTTGCAACATATAAAAATTGTTGATTTTTTTCTGCTCATACAACAAGTTTTTTTTTTTTTCGTCTTTTTCTTTTTTTTATGATTACGAATTCAGAAGTTTTTGAAGCCTGACGACATGCTGTGAATGTGTGTGAGTGTGTGTGTCTGACTGCTGATTCAATATCTCAGGCAAGTTGAGCAAGTAGCAAGTGCCAAGTGGCAAGTGGCAGCTAGCAGGTAGCAAGGTGGCAACGTGGCAAACTGGCAAAATGGCATGTTGCGAGTTTTTTTGTATGTGTGTGTGTGTGTGTGTGTGTGTGTGGAATCCCAATAGCAAAACTCATTCAAGTGAAAGTGAATGCTGTTGCTGTAGCTGAAAGCTAAGGGAAATAAAAATCTAAAAAAAATAAAAAAAAATAGGAAGAAAAATGAAAAGAGAGAAAAAAATACGTGGCGCTATAGCCTGAGCCTTGCCCTTGCTTGAACGTTGTTGTTCTTCTTGCTGCTGCTGCTGCTGCCACAATTTTAGCTCCTGCCGTGCAAATGTCGTCTACAGTTTCTCGCTGCTCGTTGTGTGCGTTGGGTGCAACTGCAGACGGACGACAGACAATGGAATTCATTCAACCTGCGCCTTGTTTGCCGTGCGAAACACAGCGGGCGGCCTTGGGGCAGTGAACAGAGCAAACAAGAACTAAACAAATGCCACATGCTACATGCCGCAGCATATCCATTTCTCACACCATCGTTACACTTACTCCATGCTTCTGCATGCTCCTTAGAGGCATCTCTAGTCAAATGAAAAAGGATGCGCTCACTGCTTACGCTTGGCCGATGCACAGAACTCAACGCAAGCCAAGCACGAAAAGCATCAAGCGAAAGGTAAAAGATGTGAGCAAGAAAGAGCGAGAGAGAGAGAGAGCAAGAGAGAGTGAGGTGAGAGAGAGACAGAATGTGTATAAGGCCAAGTTGAATTCTTTGGCTGACTCGACGGAACTCGCAAAGAGTTTGACTTCAAGTTTCCTAATTGGAGCAGAAAGACGCTCGCATTCAGTTCCAGGTCAAAGGTAGCACGTCATATCCTGCTCCACTGTCTACCTGCTCTACTATCCCTGCTCAGCTGTATATGTTTTACTGTCTCAAGGAATCTGTCCCAGTGTCCCTGCTCTACTGTCTCACTATTCCTGCTTAGCTATCCCATTGTCCTTGTCCCACTATTTGGCTGTCTCTGCCCTACTGTCCCATTGTTTCTGCGCTGATATCCTACAGGGACAGTAGAACCTGCTGTACCGCCGTCCCTGGTCTGCTGCCCCCGAACTACTGTCTCACTATTCCTGCTTAGCTATCCCATTGTCCTTGTCCCACTATTTGGCTGTCCCTGCCCTACTGTCCCATTGTTTCTGCGCTGATATCCTACAGGGACAATAGAACCTGCTGTACCGCCGTCCCTGGTCTGCTGCCCCCGACCTACTCTACCACTGTTCCTGCCTTACTGTACCACCGTCCCTGCTCTACTGTTCCTGCCTTGCTATTCTACTGTCCCTATCCTACTACAGCCCTATCCCTGGTCCATTATCTCGGACTTTGTCGCATGACTTTTGTGCATGCTGCATATACGATGTCTTACAGAGTATTTACCAGTCGAGCAGCATATTATTATAACCAGTAGCTTGTTTTATATACAATTTATCCCTTGTCACATAGTTAAATCAATTTACAGGGTAACTTATAGTCGAGTTGCAAGCATAAATTTTACTTGACGTTATTTACACATTTTATGCCTTGACTTATAGTCAGAGTTGTTGTGGAGTCCAGTCGGACTCGGCTTGCGGTCGCCTCGGCCTCATCCCTTGTACAGGATACGGGATAAAGGCAAAGGAAACTACAGGCTGAAGGCTGGTGGCTGGTGGCTGCCCTTCAAGCACACCAGCACCCTCCCCCCCCCCCAACCTCGTTATGAGCAGCCCATATTGCGCCTAACTGAGCTGCAAAAGCTGTCGCTTGTCGGTTTTAGGTTACGGGTTATGGCTTTAGGTTTTCCCTTTGCCGTTGCCGTTGTCGTTGTCGTTGTCGTTGGCTTTGTCGTTGAGTTTTGGGTTTGAGTTTCGGCTTTGGGTTTCGGTTTCGGTTTTCGGTTTGTTGACATCCTCCAAAGATCTCTCATACTCTCTATCTCTCTCTCTCTCTCTTTCTCTCTGTATGTAAAAGACTGCGCAGAGTAAGTTGAAGCTATCGCCAGCAGCTGCCTGAGGTCTGAGCATTGACTGCTGCTATTGCTGTTGCTGTTGTTCTTGTTGTGGTACAACATAAAAATGAACAAAGTATTGCTTTATTATACACGGCAAACAGCAGAGCAGCAAACAGCAGCAAAGAGCAAAGGGCAAAACGGGAAAGCTGCTAATGATGCACTTGCCTAGACAGCAAGCCTTTATTTTACTCAGCCAACATCCTAGTCTGAGTCCGAGTCCGAGTTTGAGTTTGAGTTTGAGTTTGAGGATTGCCTTTCACTCTTTGCGGTTAAGCAACGCCCACATACAACTGTCGACTGTCGACTGACTTTATCTTTTTCTCTCTCCACTCTCTCTCTCACTCTCTCTTTGTGTCCGCTAAAGCAAACCAAGCAAAGGCTAACCGCTGCTAATGGCCGAGGCCTAAGCTCAACAGAGCAGAGCTGTAGGTGAAGCTGTCTGCGAGAGCAGAGAAACTTGCTGTGGTCACTCCGCAGCAAAACATGATTTGCAGCACTTGCAGGCATAATGGAAAGTAGTTTCTCTCTGTGTTTGTGTGTCTGTGTGTGTGTGTGTGTGTGTGTGTGTGTGTGTGTGTGTGGTTGCCTGTCTGTGTGTTTATTCACTTATCATTTAGTATTTTAACATTTTTACCGCTAACCGCTTACTGCTTACCGCTTAACACTTACAACATGCCACTTGCCACACTTTACCACACTTTACCATAGTTTGCCACAGTTTGCATACCTGATTTTCAGTGCTTTGTCGCTGAGGCAGACAAGCAAAAACAAAGACAAAAAAAAGCTATAAATAACTTAAAGCTTTTGAAATTGCAACATTGCTTGGAAAAATTTAATACGTAAATAATTGCCACAATATGCTGCAATGCTTGTTAATGCACATGCAACATGCAACATGCATGCATGTCAAAGTAAAAGTCAAAGTTCAAAGAAATTTTTACAAAGATTTCAATAAAATGCTCAAAGTAACACAAAAAAGTGTTGCCTACTTTTATGCGACGAACAGAAAAGTCCAGCTAGAAATGTAATTGCAAGAAAGTGTTGCCTACTTTTATGTGCTAGTCGTTTATATAGCGCAAAGCCAGAATTACCAAAAAGAAAATAGAAAAAAAATGTTTTTTTTTTTTGTAAAATTGAGAATTGAGAAAAGAGGACAGCAAAATGTTGCCTACTTTTATGTGCTTAGCACAAGGAAAGAAATTGCAAAAAAAAAAAAAAAGAAAAAAAGAAATAAATAGAAGAAAATAGAAAAATTGTATTTTGGCAAATTGAGAAGGACAAAAAAAACGTTGCCTACTTTTATGTGCTGAACATAATGCAATGCAAAAGTACTGTATACCATATGCCGCAACGTGCTCAACTGATGTATAATTAATAAAGCTAAAGGAAAAGTATAAAAGGAAAGTAAAGAGCAGAGCAGAGAGAGAGAGAGAGAGAGAGAGAGAGAGAATGAACTTTGTCCTTTTGTTGCGTTTGCCCAACTGTTGACTATCGAATTTATGGTCTCACATATAGTAGTAGCACGAACACATGAACATGAGCTGCAAAACTACAAACTGAGCAAAATAAGAAACAAAAAAAAGAAAAAAGAAGAAAGAAAAAAAAAAAGGCAAAAGAAAAATAATAAAAAAAAATAAAAGAGGGAAATAAACCTGTGTCAAGTTTCGACAAGACGATAAATGACGATTGTTGCCGCCCCCTTTTTTTAAAGTTTTGCACGTACAGCATACAAAAAGGGACAAAAATCTGCTCAAGGTTCAATGTGATGCGGTGTGATGTGACTACTGTGTGCTGCTATATGCTGCTGTATGCTGCTATGTGGTGCGGTTCGATGCGTTGTGAACTGCTAACGAGTTGCAAAAGTCTGTTGAAAGAATGTGAGAATACATGAGAGTTTCGAAAACGACAACGACGACGACGACGTGTGTCAAAGGCAAAAGCTCAGTTCATGCAATGCCATGGCAAATGTCTTTGTGTGTCTCCAAAACTCTCTCAATATCTGTATGTGTGTGTGTATGGGAAATCAATCAATGAATGCAAGCAGCTCGTTTTGTCAATTGCTCAATAAGTGCAAGCAAGACAAAGACATAGAGAGAGAAAGAGACAGAGAGAGAGACAGTAGCAGAAAAAAACTTTTGCACAAGGCTTCACAGCAATAGTTGCTGTTGTAATTTGACTTATTGCAATGAAAAGTTGACCCATGGCAACGACACAACAACACAACAACACAACCAATCCCCCCACCCCTTCTCCTATAATCTCCTTCCTCTACTTCTGCACGTTGTCACATAAGTTCTTAGCCTTTACAAGCTGCAATTGCTTTCTGCTGTTGCTATCGCTTCTCCTGCTTCTCCTGCTGTTGCTGTTGTTGCTGTTGTTGCTGCTGTTGCTGTTGTCGCTTGTTTTTTTTTGAAAGTGAAATTCTGAGAATGAACTAAGCTGACAGTGTGTTCCATTTACTGCTAACTGCTAACGGTATTAAAAATGCATTTCTATTGCTGTCTCTTTCTATTAGAGAAAAAAAAAACACTCTTTGCTTGGCCAAAAGCACATGTGTCTCTGTCCCTCTCTCTATCTCTCTCTCTTTCTCTCTCTCTTCAACTTGCGTGTCAGCAGCTCTAAGCATTTCACGTGTAAAACTCAACTGACAACAGCAAGAGTAAAGAGAGAGAGAGAGAGAGAGAGAGAGAGAGAGGGAAGGAAGGTTGGGAAAGGCGCAAACAGAGTAAACACGAAAAGGAAAACCAAAAAATCATCTTAACAACACTTTGATATTCGATAAGACGGCGACACTGTGGCAAGCAGCTGCTGGCAAGGTGGCAAATGGGGCGTCGTCAACGTCGACGTCGCTGTCAGCGTCAGCCACAGTCACAGTCACAGTCACACAGTCAGAGCCAAAGGCAATGGCAATGGCAATGGCAGCGTCATTGCGTTATCGTTCTGCTCGTCGTTGTCATCGTGTGCCACAAAGCTCTATGTACCGTCTCTCTTCTTCTTCTCTATGTATCTGTGTGCCTATGTCTGTCTGTCTGTGTGTGTGTCTGTCTGTCTGTGTGTGTGTGTGTGTGTATTACAGTGCTACAGCTGACCGTGTGACGTCAGCATTCAAGTTCTAAAATATGCGCCAAAGTTTTTGCGCCTTGCGCCAAGCAAAGTTAACTTTTAGTTTTTTTTCCTTTTTCTTCTTCTTTCTCTTTGCATGCCACGCCCATGTCATATGTATGTGTATTAGTGTGTGTATGTGTGTGTGTGTGTCAGCTTAGATTATATTTATGAGCTATACACACACACAGAGAGAGAGAGAGAGAGAAAGAGAGAGAGAGAGAAAGAGACACAGTGGCAATGCGTATTAAGCGCAGTCAGCTCTACACAGTGTTAAAGCACTCAGCGGCTAGCGATGTGGCAGCTCGCTGTGGCATGTATTGTAGCATGCCGCTCTTGCCGCTCTTGCTGCTCTTGCTGCTCTTGCTGCTGCTGTTGCTGTGTGTAATCGCCTAGAATTATCAACATATTGATTAATTATGCATCTTGCTGTCTCTTTCGCACACTCACTATACTATTTCCCCCAGCCCCTTCTCTCTCTCTCTCTCACTCTTCCACATACACACATGTCGCTGTCGCTGTCACTGTTCATGTGTTTAGCTGCAGCTTTCATAGCTGGAGTTGTGATTGTGACTGTGACTGTGACTGTGCCTGGCACATGTGGCGTATGCGCAACATTTTGTTATGACTTGCAATTAAAATGATTTTTGTTTTGCTTTCTTTCTTGCTTGCTTGCTTGTTGTTGTTGTTGTTGTTGTGTTACAAGTGCAATCAACGCATGCAAAAACATTTCACGCGCAGACGAATACACTTAGTGTGCGAATGAGATAGCATGCATATGATTAAGCGAAACAGAGACAGAATGACAGAAAGAGAAAGAGAGAAAGAGAGCAATGACTCCACACTTCTAGCCACACTCATGACTCTTGACTCTTGAACTAATTGTGTTTTATGGCCACTTGACACTGTCCACACACTGACACTGTCAGAGAATTCGGCCTGCGTTCAGTGTTTGACGTCGTTGCTGTCGTTGCCGTTGCCATTGTCCTTGCCACGTTTTCTTTCTTTTCTTTAGCAGTGCCACTAGTGCTGCTGCTGCTGCTGCTGTTGCTGCTGCTTTTAGCTCTTGTTTCACGTTCGAGCATAAAAATATTATTGTTGCTTTTTATGTTGCTGCTGGCTACTTTTCATGCCACACAACATTGAATTGTGCCATAAACACATTCAAGTGTATGCCAGGGCGTGTAATAGTGAGACAGAGAGAGAGAGAGGGGGCAGCTTTTTGAGGCAGAGAGAGAGAGAGCCAAGACTCAATTTTTCTATAGATTTCTATAAATTTTTACTTTGTGTTTGATCTCTTTACGTTACGTTGCTTGGAGGACGAGCGGGCATCCGGCGCTGAGATGGCAACAAATCGAAATCGCGCGTGAAAATCTCGCGTTTGAAAATGCGTTGAATACGAAAAACTCAAGAGAAACAAAAAACAAAAAATAAAAATAAAAATAAATAAAAAAAAAAAGTGAAAAAAAAAAGATAAAGAGGAGAAAAAAAAAAAAAAAGGTTGATTTTTCAGCCGCCAAAAGCTGCAGCATGTGGCATAAGGCATAAGGCATAAAACATGTGTTTGTGTATCTGTGTGCCATGTGGCATGTGGCAAAAGTAGTCTGTCGTCTGAGCTTTACTCTGCCGCTGCTGAACGTAGCACAAAGGAGCAACAACAGCAACAACAGCAACAGCAGCAACAACAGCAACAACAGCAACAAGAAAATAAAAAAAAAAAAAAAAGAAACTTTTCAAGCCCGAAAAAACACTTTGAAGCTGCAAACTTCCTTACGCCATAACCCGCGCCACACACACACACACAAAGAGAGAGAGAGAGAGAGAGAGGTCCCTCCTCATACCCCACCCCCCCCCCACCCCCTCTCTCCCACGACATCAGCTCCTGCGGCTGTTTAGCACGTCTTTGCCTTGTGTTTAAAATGTAAGGCAATTGAATTTTGCTTAAATGAAATTAATGAATGTTGTAATAACTTGACAGACACTTCTCCCTCTCTCTCTCTCTCTCTCTCTCTCTCTCTCTCTTTCACTCACTCTCTTACTCCTTCTTTTTCATTAGATTAGACAGCAAACACTTTCACTTTCACACGCTTTTGCCTGTCATAGACTCAACATGTTTTTGTTTTTTTTGTTTTTCTTTTTTTTTTGTCTTCTTTTAATTATATGTCAGAGTGTGTGTGTCATACATGGTATGGCAACATATGACATACAATATATACATATATTATATGACAGCTCTGATACTGATACAGATACTGAATAAATTTTTAAATATTTACAATGTTCGCAGTGCAGAAGTTTTATCATAGTTCTATGACACGCTATGAAATATGACAAATGGCATATGGCATATGGCATATAACATATGACAAGTGTATGTGTGTGTGTGTGTGTGTGTGTGACAGCATCAATTCATTATAGATATGCAAAACTATATATAGACGTTATGCTATATATATATATATATATATATATCTATAATTATTTATTTACAACATTTTCCATATGACATGCGAACTGTCTTCCCTCTCTCTCTCTCTCTCTCTCTCTCTCTCTCTCTCTCCCTTGCGCGCATACTTGCTCAAGTTATGACAAAGTCGTAACAACGCTGAGAACATCGCGCGCTGAAGCTGAAGCTGATGCTGATGCCAGAGAAGTGACAAGCAGCGTCAGAGATAACAGCGCATAGGAAGCCGTAATAGTAGCAGCAGTAGCAGTAGCAGGAACAGGAACACAGACAAAGGCAGGTGTACGGGTAGGGGTAGAGGCAGCAGCAGCGAAAGAAAGCAAAGACTGATGTTGAGCTAGCAGCAAACGGTTGACAACTTACACCTCGCAGCTTCAACTTCTCTCACAGTCACTCTCCCTCTCTCTTCGCCTCTCTAGTCACTTCGCCCTGCACACGGTGTCAAAATTCAATTTTCGCATTATAATGCGTACAGAAATGAGCCGACAGCCTTCGCAATGTTCGTCTTTGACGTTGCCGCTGCTACTTTTGCTACTTTTCACTTACTTTCAACATGCAGTTGCGCACTTCCGTTTCTTCACTTGCCTCTCTCTCTCTCTCCCCCCCCCCCCTCGCCTCTTGGAAACTTCTCCTTACTCTATACAGTGCCACACCCGTTTAGTGTACTTGCTGTGCCTGCTGCTTGCTGCCTGTTGCCACTTGCTTCTTGCTTCTTGCTTCTTACGTTTTTGCCACTTGGCACATCAAACATTTGGTTGCTACTGTTTGGTTGCTTGCTGGTTGACAGTGCCACCATCATATGACCACAGTCAGCAACCGCAGCCAGAGTCCTTAGCATCCACAGACCTCATAGTGTTCACATAAAGCAACACATACAGTGGTAGGAAATTCTACTTGACGTTGACAAAACCTTAGGACCATGCAACTTTTTGGTAAGACATTGAAAAGAAACTCTAGGAAGACCACTAAAAGCAAACATGAGGAATAATCTTAAGAGGAAACATTAAAGCATCCTAGTAGAACATTTCGGAAGACCTTCAGGAAAACTATAAGAAGCAACATCAAGAGACTCTAGAAGTATCATTTGGAGTAACATTAGGTAGACTATTAAAGGGACGCTAGGAAGAAATTTTTAAAGAAATATCATTAACAGGACTTTTTGAAATAAGCATGGGGTATACTTTGATAGAGAGAGAAAAAACACAGATTGGACAAGTTGCAGCTTGTCAAACTTATCGAATGAAACCGAGCTACAAATAACCAACAGTATTTGGGACTGATTGTATAATTTTGGCATAGAGCTTTTAACTATTATCAGAGTATAGCGAGTATGCAATGAACAGATGATATAAGTCAAATCCTTGGTAAATCCTTTCCATTGTATTGCGGTAACATTTTGGTGGCTCCGCATAATGAATTATTGGCGCTGCTGTCACTCGATGTTCAACTAACGCATTTCGCGTGTTGGTTAATCTGTGGCAAAGCACACACACACACACACACACACACGACACATACATATACAAAGCGCGCGTGGCGTAGTAAATGGGCGTGGCATTCAAACCCCACCCCTAAAGCGTGTGTGTGTGTGTGTGGGAGACCAGTTGACAGGTTGGCAAAAACTTTTTGATTTTACACTTGAATTTTGAATTTCAACTTAATTTCGAGTGACAGTCTTGACAGTAGCAACAACTGGCACGACTAACAGTTACCCTATAAAAGCTTGAATCTTGAATATTATAAGAAATTGAAAACTTAACAAAATATCTGTCAGAATTGTGTTACCCCTTGGAAACACGGTGACTTGACAACAGGGTAAAGTAACAACGATGACAGCGACAGCGACAATGACGATGATGATGATGATGACGACGACAAGGCTGAGAATGAGAATGAGGATGAGGATGGGGATGGGGAACTTGAGTACATTTGAAACGGAAAACGGAAAACGGAAAACTTAATTAAACTTAGATATCAGACGTCACGTTTTATGTCCATTATGAAAAGTTGTAAAAATAATTTCATACCTTGATAACTACGAAGTCGGAGTCGGAGTCAGAGTCAGATTCGGACGCAACAACTGCACAAGAGTAGACAATACTGGACAACAGTAAGTTACTGTAGGACTTTAGTTTATTTTTATTTTTGTTTTTTATGTTATGTGCACAAACGAAGTGTAACGGAAGCGGAAACGGAAACAGAAAC
>JBAMBR010002846.1:0-17641 GCA_037044475.1 Zaprionus obscuricornis
GGGGGGGAAGTGCAGGAGTAACTGCCGGGCAGCCTGGCAAATTAAGGAATTTTCACTGCAAACACAGAAAATACAAAGCGCAAAAGCTGCAAGTCACGCAACAATCATTTGCCTCTGCCGTTGGGTCAGTCGAACAGCGGTTGACGGTATATATGCCTAAGAGTGAGAGAGAGTGAGAGAGAGAGGGGGAGAGAGAGAAGGGTGAGGTTATAAGAGAACATAACAGAACGTAACACGACACAACAGGACAGAACACGACACGACACGATACGATACGATACGAAATACATGAAGTAAAATTCGCGTCATGTCCATCAATGAAAATCTATGTGAAACCAACAAAAAAAAACAACAAAAAAAAAACAAAACGTTGCCACAGCCCCCCATTGCCTCCATGCTCCTACCCCCCCCCCCCCCTACATGTCTGCTGTTGTGACGCCTCTGTGCGCGCCTTCTACTTTATTATTTCTTATTGAATAATTATGGCTCATTTGGTCGCTGGTCTGTGCCGGAAAGAGGCGTTGTGGCAATGGCCAGTATGAGTGTGAGAGAGGGCGTGGCATGGGTAGCGATAACATCAACAAATGGCCACAAGCGTCAATCGTCAACCGGCAACCGGCAACACTCACCGAGCGGTAGGAGACAAACATAATGGAGAAAGGCGACGATATAGTGAGAGAGAGAGAGAGAGAGAGAGAGCACTGAAGAGTTGCAGGAATTGGAAAGTGAGGGAAAAGGGAGACAATGATGGGCAATGAAGGGGCTGTGCAACTGTGGATGGATGGATGGTGGTTAGTCGCTTCACGTGCTTATCTCGTTTCCGTTGCTTCATTTAAAAGTTAATGACGGCTTTCACTGCCCACTGCTGCGAAGGCAAACTTGTTTTACCCCCGCACACAGCCCAGCAGTGACATTGACTTGGGGGAGGCCTGTGGCGTGTCACCAGACAGCTAAATTGATTAGGTTTTCAAAAAAAAAATAAAATAAAATAAAAAAAATTGAAAGAAAAAGAAAAAAAAAAGTAAAAGCAGACAAAACTCAAAAAAAAAGAAAGAAAAGAAATCATTGCATACATTAGGGCGTCATTGGTAACTTTTTGGTAGAACTCGTCAATTTTTAGATGTTATACCTTGGGTAACGCATACAAAAACGACTTGCAATGCTCTTACTGATATTCTGGCAGAATTCAATGCTTGGAAAATTGAGTTTTGGCATTCAAAAAGTTCAGTTATCATTGAAAAACTTTGTAAATTTCAGTTAAGGATTTCCAAAAAAATTTCTATTGAACTTTTATATGATGGAGAAAACATGGGAAATATCGTTTCTTAGTTTATATGTCGTAAAAAAAAATGGAGCAAATTTTTATGCTAAGGATGCCGCAGGTCGTTTAGCTTTTGGAAATTCTAGGAACAATTGTTCAGCAGGTGAATTTATGTATTAGAAAGTTAAATAATTACTGTAGAATTTCATAAATTTCATTTAAAAAGACGCTGCATAACTCCGATAGATTTTTCTCACTATAGGATACTATAGAAATTACAGAGAAAAATCCATCAATCAGTTGCAATTTTAGATGAAAAACTTAAGTTTCCATTTGGAGACTTAACATATTTAATATAAAAAATATAAAATAATATAATATAATATAAAATAATATAAAATATATAAAAAAAAATATAAGTATCCCGAGTATTAGTTAATTATATTTCAATGAAATTCCTAGAATAAATATTTGAAAAGTGTATCAAATCTTTGACATGCTGCGCATAATTTTTATTTTTATTTTTTTTTTTTATTTATTTATTTTTTGTGTGTTTTTTTTTTTTTTTAAATTGAAAGTCACGCAACAATTGACCAGTCGTAGCCTCTGACCTGGTAGCAGTTACAAATGTTTTGCAACAACAACTATTTCTGCTTCATTTTCATAGATTCCCTTGCTTCCCATTTAGCATTTAATGTGCCTCACACTTGGCAGACGGGCAGCAAGCATTTCCTGTCTGTCTGTCTGTCTGTCTGTCTATCAGTCGCCAGCGTCTCCTGAATAACATGAATAACGAAAGTGAAAGTGAAAGTAACATTATTGTGGACAGGTTTTCTTTCATTCTTCCCTTTGCACTCTGTCCTGCTGTTCTGCTGTTCTGCTGTCCTAGTGCCCCTCGTCACTGCTTGCTGTACGCTGCGCTGCTCTGCTCTGTTTTATCGCAAATCGCATTAATGTCGCTTGTCTCGCCTGCTGTTGGCCATTAAAGGCAAATGTTATTGAATCATTAACACCTAGCAGGGGCAACAACAAGAGTCTAGAGTACACCAACAGCAATCGCAATACTAGCGTCAACTTTACCTTGTCCTAGGTTACAACAGAACCAAAGCACAAGCTAAAAGAAGAGCAAAAAGAGAAAAGCAGAGAGAGAGAGAGAGAGAGAGCAAAAAAAAATGATGCCATAAAGTTTATTAGAAGTCGCTTAATGGCAACGGATGTGCGAGTTTATTACAATTTGTAACGAGAGCTCTCAAAAACTGTTGATTTACATACCAAACACACACACACACACACACACACACACACATAGACATACAAAGACGCGTGCATATACATATATAGCACAACTTATGTTTGTGTATTCCAGGTATAAGGCATAGAGACAGACAGAGAGAGAGAGAGAGAGAGAGCAGGAGAGAGAGAAAAACACTTATAAAATATGCAGCAGTCGCGTGTCTATTTCCAATAAATACTCTTACGGCACACTGCTCGCATCGAGCCAATACCAAAAGCTAAAGCTCATTAAGTGGAACGAACGTTTAGTTTTTTTGAATTTGTGTACATTGCTAGACTTGCATATACCCTGTAGCTATCTAAAATTCTTGCAACTTTTTGACTATTGATGCATTGTGTAAAGCTAGTTCCAAAGGTAGTGCTAAAGGTAGGGCTAATATTAGAGTCAAAGGTAGTGCTAAAGGTTGTGCTAATGGTAGTGCTAATGGTAGTACGAAAGGTAGTGCCAAAAATAATGTTAAAGGTAGTGTTCATGGTAGTGCTGAAGGTAGTACTAAAGGTAGTGCTAATGGTAGAGCCAAAGGTAGTGCTAATGGTAGTGCTAAAGGTAGTACGAAAGGTAGTGCCAAAAATAGTGTTAAAGGTAGTGTTCATGGTAGTGCTAAAGGTTGTAGTGCCAAAAATAATGTTAAAGGTAGTGTTCATGGTAGTGCTGAAGGTAGTACTAAAGGTAGTGCTAATGGTAGAGCCAAAGGTAGTGCTAATGGTAGTGCTAAAGGTAGTACGAAAGGTAGTGCCAAAAATAGTGTTAAAGGTAGTGTTCATGGTAGTGCTAAAGGTTGTGCTAAAGGTAGGGCTTATAGTAGAGCCAAAGGTAGTGCTAAAGGTTGTGCTAATGGTAGTGCTTATGATAGTACTAAAGGTAGTACGAAAGGTAGTGCCAAAAATAGTGTTAAAGGTAGTAGCAAAAGTAGTGCTCATGGTAGTGCTGAAGGTAGTACTAAAGGTACTGTCAAAAATAGTACCACAGACACTACTAGAAGTAGTAGCAAAGGTCGCGTTAATGGTAGTGCTAAAGGTGGTATCAAAGGTATTGCTAATATTAAAGGCAATGGTTGCTACCAACGGTAGTGCTAAAGGTAGTGCTAAAGGTAGTACTAAAGGTAGTAGCAAAAGTAATCCTCATGGTAGTGCTGAAAGAAGTACCAAGAGTAATGCTAATAATAGAGCCAAAGATAGTGCTAATGGTAGTGCTAAAGTGCTATCTTTGGGTAATAGTAGGTAAAACTAAGGATAGTGCCATAAATATTGCTAAAGACACTGCTAATGGTAATACCAAAGGTTTTGCCAATATTAAAGGCAATGGTTGTTACCAATGTTAGTATAAAAGGTAGTACTAAAGGTGCTCCTAATGGTAGTGCTAATGGTAGTTCTAAAGGTTGTGCCAAAAATAGTGCCAAAAACACAGCTAAAGGTATTAGCAAAAGTAGTGCTCATGGTAGTCCTGAAGCTAGCACCAAAGTTAGTACTAATATTAAAGTCTAATAGTTATTACCAACGGTAGTACCAAAAGTATTGCTAATAATAGTGCTATGGGCAGTGCCAAAGGTCTCTCTAAAGGTAGCGCCAAAAGTAGTGAAGATTGCACAGGGATTATGTCAAAGTTATTTCCAAAGGTAATGCTAAAAGTGCTGCTAAAGTTACACCTAAAGTTTTTTTTTTTCCAAAAGTACAAACTAAGGTATTGTCAAAGGTATAGAGCTAATATCGAAAGTACTGCCAAATCTAGTGCTATAATAACTAGATTTGTAATGCTCAAGTTTAAGCAAAATTCGGATGCCCAAATTTAAAATATATTTTTCTCATATTTTTATTCAAATTTCTTTTTATCTTTTACAATAATTTCAAATATTTTTATTTATTATTATTTTTTTTTTTTAATTTCAGTGTCAAACGTAACTAACCGCTTAGCATGCTACCCAAAGTTATAGGGTATTAAATTCCAAAAGTACTTGTGGTAAGTAAGTGTGGAAAAGTCAAGCTCCTTTTGCGTTTTTAAGCAAAAAAAAATTCAACTGAAATTCCGGTGAGTGAAGAAAAAAAAAATGAAATTGCTTAAATAAAATTTTGAATGATTTTTAACTTGAGCTTGAAAATACTTGTACAACATATAATATTACTCTAAAATATTATCTAAAAACTGGAAAAAATAAATTCTATTTAATTTTGAATTGAGACAAAAAAAAGGCAAATAAAAATGTTAAGAAATGTTTTTTTTTGTTACTATTTCCATTTGGAAATAGAATCAAAGCATGCTACGTCAAAGACTAATGCTGGACATGAAGGTTGCAGCATTTTGACGAGGCGTCACGCGCATTGCAAGTATCGTGGGGCAGGCAATGGCAATGGCAATGGTAACGGCAACGGCAACGCGTTTTTAATGTTGCCAACAATTTTTAAGTAGCACAAAAACCTGACGCAAGTTGCGAAGGGCAAAATAATGGAAGATGAGGGGTAAAAATAGGGATCTCCTACAGTATCAGGCAGGGCCACTCACTGGCTTGCCATGACAGAGAGCAAGAGAGAGAGAGAGAGAGGGAAAGAGTAGAAAAAAGCAAGTAGAAGCGGACACGGGTCGTCGTCTATGTCGTTGCCGTCGTTGCCGTCGTTGCCTTCAACTCGTCGACGATGACGACGACGCACGCTTAAGCATAAGTACTTCCGACTTTAAAAGGATGTCACATCCGGTTTTGGCTGTCGTGAAGCGTGAAGCGCAGCCCGGCGACGCGACGATAAGAGTTGCCCCAACTGGCAATGGCAACACGAAAGCTTTGCTTGTGTATAGCTTGTGGCAAGGTTCAAGGTGCCACTGTTGCTGCTACTGCTACTGCAACTCTGCAGCTGCCAAACTTGCGGGTGTTACTTACGGTTTTTCTTTTTCTTTTTTTTATTTCTTCTTGCTTTCATTCTTTCTTTCTTCTTTATTTTGTGGTAAGAATCAAATATGATGAAGAAAACGAGAATGAAAATGTTAACGTAAAGAAATTCAATTGCGGTCAATGCTGCTGGTCACACTGTCTGTGTCTGTGTGTCTCTGTCTGTGTGTGTGTTGACAGTGTTGGTAAACGTGAAAATTTTGGTCAGTATGCATAAAGTTTGAGCTCCAAAGTTTCGAGTATTAGGCTTAAATGTAAAAAAATGAGAAAAGGAAGAGCGAGAGAGATAGAGAGAGAGAGAGAGAGAGAGAGAGAGAGAGAGAGAGAGAGAGAGAGAGAGAGAGAGAGAGAGAGAGATAGAGATAGACGAGAGAGAGAGAGAGAGAGAGAGAGAGAGAGAGAGAGAGAGAGAGAGAGAGGGAGAGAGAGAGAGAGTGAGAGAGAGAGAGATAGAGAGAGAGATAGAGAGAGAGAGATAGAGAGAGAGAGATAGAGAAAGAGAGAGAGAGAGAGAGAGAGAGAGAGAGAGAGAGAGAGAGAGAGAGAGAGAGATAGAGAAAGAGAAAGAGAGAAAGATAGAGAGAGAGATAGATAGAGAGAGAGAGAAAGAGAGAGAGAGAGAGAGAGATAGAGAGAGAGAGAGTGAGAGATAGAGAGAGAGAGAGATAGAGAGAGAGAGAGAGAGATAGAGAGAGAGAGAGATAGATATAGTGAGAGAGAGAGAGAGAGATAGATAGAGAGAGAGAGAGAGAGAACGCTTAAAGCGCGATAAACCTTTTTATTTGCAGTGTTGTCAACTGTCAAGTTGATTTAAGATTCAATAAAGTGTTGGGAAAACTGCCTTTGATTTAGTATAGAGCTTGCTTCTCTCTCTCTCTCTCTCCCTACTGCTCTTGCCGCAAAGCTGTGTGGCCAGACGCTGATAATGATGATGATAATGATCGCTCAGTGTTGTCAAATGTCAACTTGTAAATCAAGAAATGAAAGAAAAGAAAATCACAACAACAACAACAACAACAAACATTGTGACTAATGATGATGTTGAGTGCAGTTAAAAGTTGCATTGGTAAAGTGAAAAAAAGAGACGTAAAGAATATTGTTTGGATGATGGGATGATGGTCGGATGGTTTTTGGTCTGATGATGTTATAGTAGGACGATGTAGAGCAGCATATGGCATATGGCATATGGTATACGGTATACAGCATACAGCATACGGAATACGATTTGACGGTATACGGAATACGTTTTGCGGGATTGAGGCGGAAACAATAGCTGACAGGACAGACAATGGGCCTGATGCTGACATTTATGTAGACATAACAACTGCAAAATTGTTCTAAGCGTCGACAAATGACAATAGAGCAAAAAAAGAAAAAACAAACCTACAGCCTTCTCTCTCTCTCTCTCTTCACACGCTTTACTCCAAGTTGAGGCTTAGGCCATAAAAACGGGAGACGAAAAACCAAGATTGATGAAAAAAAGCGCCAGCAAAAGAAAAAAAAAAAAAAACAATAAAATGTATCTAAGGCATGAACAAAAAAAAAACAAGAAGAAAAAAAACAAGACAAAATAAAAAATGGTTTTGACTTGTCTAAAAAGTTGATCGACATGCAGTTATCCTGTAAATGTTATTGACTTGTGAATTAAAATTGATTTAACAAGCATATTTTTTGCAGTTACCGGGTATTTAGCTAGTCAGCTATGCTCATTTGTCAGTTGTATTGTATCAAAGCAACTTTTACCGGGTATCAAATAGTCGTGCATAGCTCTTATGACAAGTTTGAGCTGCTTATTGAGCTCGTTGCACAGTTTGTAGCCAACGCTTAGCTGTGTCGCCTAAGTAACTTTTTGCAAAAAGTACCGGGTATTAGGCTAGTGTGTGCTAAGCTTGTATAAAGATTTGCAGTTTGCTAAGTAAGCTTTACATATGATCGACACATGATCGTTCTCCTACACCTAAACTTTGTATAACTTTAAACGGTGTTAAGTGCCGGGTATTAACGAACAGAGCTTGTATGATGAGTTTTTTTTTTTGTCGTGTTCTTTAAGTGAATTTGGAGTCATTAGTCAAGAAAAAACCCGGAGGAGTCTTAGAAGCATTTTAAATAGTTTTTACAGGGTATAAAAATACAAGCTAAAAATGTATCTGTATCTGTATCTGCAAACTGCAATTGTATCTGTAGCGGTAGCAGCAGTATCTCTATCTGTATCTATATCTGCAGCTGCATTTTGTGACAATAAGTGCAAAAAAAAAGTAGAAAAAAAATAGAAAAAAAAAACATAAAAAATGCGATTGCAGTGGGAAAGAAAAAAAAACAACAAAACGAAACGTAGATGATGATGATGAAGAAGCAGCAGCAACAGCAGCAGCAGTAGCAGTAGTAGAAGAAGCAACAGCAGCAGCAGTAGCAGCAGTAGTAGAAGAAGCAGCAGGAGCAGCAGAAATAAAAAAGTGGAAAATGGAAAGAAGGAAGTAGGAAAAACCGCTGGCAACATAGATAGACAAACAGAGCATTGAGAATGATGGCAGTTCACAAAAAAAAAAACGTCAGAAGGAAACGTAGGAGAAACGAAAAGGGATAAAATTCTAAGGGAGAGAGAGAAAGGTATAGAAGGAGAGTTGAGAGAGAGAATGATTGTAGTTGAAACAATACATTTGACAAAAGTGGAGTCAACTGCAACTGCAGCAGCAACAGCAGCAACAGCAACAGCAACAGCAACAGCAGCAGCAATAGCAACAGCAGCAGCAGCAGTCACACATTGCACACAAAAGCGAGACAAAACGAAATAGACAGAGAACAAGCAGAGGGATATGAAACGAAGGATATGCAAGCCGACGACTCTGCGATGCGCTACGATGCGATGCGATGCGATGCGATGCGGTTCGAGGAGGCAAAATGTCGCCGCATAATATGTGTTAAGCCAAAAGGATTTGTTATTCGAAACCGAGCGAAAAGATAAATAAACAAAAGCAGCTTCTTTCTTTCTGTTACTCTTCCCTATCCTTAGCTATACCTTCACCCTCCCCACACAATTTCCCCTTACAGCAGCCAAGGATGCGGCAGCAGTAACAACAATAACAAAACAAAACAAAAAAGTAACCAGAAAATTTTTAATAAGTGCCACAATGCAGAATACAGCAGCAACAGCAACAGCAGCAACAGCAACAGGGACGCCAAGGGAATGTCAAAGGGATGCAACAGCAACAATAATGAATGCCCGCTACTTGGACATATGTGTGTGTGTGTGTGTTTGTGTGTGTTTGTGCCACCATTAGATAACAGCCAGAGGCCAAACTCCAAGCATCCCCCTCCAACCAAAATCCAACAATCTCCAAAATTCATCCCCCCCCCCCAATTCCCATTCCAATTGTAATCCCAATTCCAGACGTTTGACTGACGTGTAAAGCGAAAGCAAATAAAAATTCTCACACACACACACACACACACACACACTGAGCAAAGTGCGTGAAGAAATTGTGATCACTGTGAAGCAAGTCACAGTGAAGATCATGTGATTTTCACAGCCAATGAAATGTTTGGAGATAAAAAAAAATGCACCATGCAAGAATTTCAACTACAAGCTGACAGTGAAACGTTGACGAAATTATGGGAAATATAAATTTGAATTTTTGAAAAGTAAAAATTATAGTTTGTGCCACTGTCGCTGCAAGTGCGACAATATTTGGGTTGCAAGTCGCTTGCATTCGAAGGACTATAAAACATAGACAAGCATTTAGAGTCGTCTCCCGGAACCAGAATTGGGTTGCATTTTCCCTCGACATGAAACAAAAAAATTCGAATAAAAAAAACAAAAAAAAAAAAAAAAATAAAATCGAAATAAAAATAAAATACTGAAACATAGAAAGAGACAGCGAGTGAGAAAGCGAGAGAGAGAGTGAGAGTGAGAAAACTGTGTGAAGAGATAAGAAAATAAACGAAATGCAAATAATAACAATAAACGTTGAAATTTTTCAGCCGTTGCAACGGGCAGCAACAACAGCAGCAACAACTACAACAACAACAACTACAATAACAAAAAAAAAACTGGCAAACGGAATTCCAAAATGAAAACAATTTGTGCACAATTTTCTTTCATTTTTTTGTGTTTTTTTTTTTTTTGTTTTTCCTTTTATTTTATTTTATTTTTGTTTTGTTTTTTAATAACTTCACATTCACATTTACATTTTGCTGTTGCTACGTTTGGTTTGTCTGGCACTTGAGCACAAGTATAAATGAAATGAAATGTAGAAGAAGAAGTAGAGAAGAAGAAAAGAGAGAGAGAGAGAGAGAGAGAGATAGATAAAAAGAAAGAATGTGTTGGTTATAATTGTAGCTCTTCTAGTAAGTTTGCTGCTAGAACTAGTTGAGAATTACAGACAATTATGTTCAAATATAATTTAAAAAAAAAAATCATACAAAATATAGAAATATATAAAAAAATAAATAACAATGTATAAATATATAATATACAAAAATGTATGTATAAAAAATATTTAAAAAATATAAAATATAAAAAAATTAAAAATATATAAAATAAAATTTTAAAAAAAAATTAATACATTAAGTGAAATACAAATATAAAATAAATAAAAATAAACTAAAAAATAAATCACAAAAATATAAAATATTTATATAATAAAATGTTTCAGAAATATTGAAAATAGGAAAAATGAGAAATAAAAAATATATAAAATAAAAAAATGTTATGAAAAAAAAAAACATTTCGGAAATATTGAAAATGGGAAAATTCAAAATATAAAATTAAATATAAAATATTTTAGAAATATTAAAAATAGGAAAATGATAAATAAAAAATACATAAAATAAAATACAAAAGATTTATGTAAAAAAATATTTGGAAATATTGAAAATCGGAAAATGACTAATTAAATAAATATTAATAATTATATAAAATAAATATATAAAATGATTAAATTTTAAACATCATAAAAAAAAGAATAAAATATATAAAATATTTATGTAGGAAAATATTTCGGAATTATTAAAAATGGGATAAATATAATTTATATAAAATAAAAAATATATAAAATAAAAATATTTTGGTAATATTGAAATATTAAAAATCGGAAAATGAATAATTAAATAAATAATAATAATTATATAAAAATGTAAATAAATATATAAAATAAATAAATTTTAAATATTATAAAAAGAAGAATAAAATATATAAAATAAAATAGAAAATATTTATATAAAAAAATATTTTAGAAATATTGAAAATAGGAAAATGCCAAATATAAGATATATATAAAATAAAATACAAAATATTTATGTAAAAAAATATTTTGGAAATATTGAAAATAGGGAAATGAATAATTAAATAAATAATAATAAATATATAAAAATGTGAATAAATATATAAAATGATTAAATTTTAAATATCATAAAAAGAATAATAAAATATATAAAATAAAATATAAAATATTTATGTAGGAAAATATTTCGAAAATATTAGCAATGGGATAAATATAAAATATATAAAATATTTATGAAAAAAAATATTTTGGTAATATTGAAATATTGAAAATCAGAAAATGAATAATTCAATAAATAATAATAATTATATAAAAATGTAAATAAATATATAAAATGATTAAATTTTAAATATCATAAAAAGAGGAATAAAATATATAAAATAAAATACAAAATATTTATGTATGAAAATATTTCGGAATTATTAAGAATGGGATAAATATAAAATGTATAAAATAATATACAAAATATTTATGAAAAAAAAAAACATTTCGGAAATATTGAAAATGGGAAAATTAGAAATATAAAATACATAAAATAGAATATAAAATATTTATATAAAAAAATATTTTAGAAATATTGAAAATAGAAAAATAGGAAATAAAAAAATATATAAAATAAAATACAAAAGATTTATGTAAAAAAATATTTTGGAAATATTGAAATATTGAAAAAGGGAAAATGAGAAATATAAAATACATAAAATAAAATATAAAATATTTTTATAAAAAAATATTTTAGAAATATTGAAAATAGGAAAATGCCAAATATAAGATATATAAAATAAAATACAAAATATTTATGAAAAAAAAAATATTTTGGTAAAATTGAAATATTGAAAATCGGAAAATGATTAAATAAATAATAATAATTATATAAAAATGTAAATAAATATATAAAATAATTAAATTTTAAATATTATAAAAAGAAGAATAAAATATATAAAATAAAATACAAAAGATTTATGTAAAAAAATATTTTGGAAATATTGAAATATTGAAAATGGGAAAAAGACAAATATAAAATACATAAAAAAATATAAAATATAAAATATTTATATAAAAAAATATTTTAGAAATATTGAAAATAGGAAAATGCCAAATATAAGATATATAAAATAAAATACAAAATATTTATGTAAAAAATATTTTAGAAATATTGAAATATTGAAAATCGGAAAATGAATAAATAAATAATAATAATTATATAAAAATGTAAACAAATATATAAAATGATTAAATTTTAAATATCATAAAAAGAATAATAAAATATATAAAATAAAATATAAAATATTTATGTAGGAAAATTATTATTAAAAATAGGATAAATATAAAATATATAAAATAAAAAATATATAAAATAAAATATAAAATATTTATGTAAAAAAATATTTTGGAAATATTGAAATATTGTAAATGGGAAAAAGACAAATATAAAATACATAAAAAAAATATAAAATATAAAATATTTATATAAAAAAATATTTTAGAAATATTGAAAATATGAAATGCCAAATATAAGATATATAAAATAAAATACAAAATATTTATTTAAAATATATTTTAGAAATATTGAAAATTGCAAAATGATTAAATAAATAATAATAATTATATAAAAATGTAAATAAATATATAAAATGATTAAATTTTAAATATCATAAAAAGAAGAATAAAATATATAAAATAAAATACAAAATATTTATGAAAAAAAAAAAATATTTTGGTAATATTGAAATATTGAAAATCGGAAAGTGAATGATTAAATAAATAATAATAATTATATAAAAATGTAAATAAATATAAAAAAAATAATACAAATTTTAAATATCATAAAATGGAGAATATGGACATGGAGAATATTTAATACTTACTTACATATATATAGATATATATATATATGTAGAGTATTAAAAAACTCAATTGAGCCAAAGAAAAACTGTTTATATTGAATCAATTTTTTTTTTTGTTTTTATATTCGAAATTTATGTAAACAATTAATAATTTTTTAAAAAATTAATAACATGTGAAATGCGCTGTAATAATATTGTGATTAATGCATACAGAGCATGCAGTGACATGCAGAGAAAGAGAAAGAATGAGTGAGAGAAAGCTTCATATATATTTTTTTTTTTATATATATTTTTGAGGTTGTTTGTTAATTTTGTAAATTTATACAATTTAATTGGACATGAGAGCCGCAGAGGCAAAAAGCGAGTTGTTATTGACCAACAAGTTTACTTTTTGTGGTCAACAACAGAGTGGATGAAAAGACTGAAAGAGAGAGAGAGAGAGTGTGTGTTGAGCTGTGCACAGGTAGAGATAGTGCAACAATATTCACATTAACTCACTCGTGCGACTCGTCGACTCTAATGATGCGCACTCGCGATTCACTTTAAATTTAATTAATGCGCAATTTTCGCTTTTAGCTCAGTTGGCAGCACACACACATATACACAGAGAGAGAGAGAGAGAGAGAGAGAGATAGTAAACCACTGAACAATTTCCACTCACCTTTCACTACCATTGTATCTGCCGTTAGCTATGTGCTGCTCGTTCTACTTCTCATTCTCCTTGTTGTTGTTGTTGTTTTTCAAATTGATGAATTACGTTTAATTAGCTGCGCGTAATTGCACCACACGTTGACGCAGCATTCGGGCATTTGGTCAGCTACCAATTCCACCTCATCCCCATCCCCATCCCATTGCCAACCAGCTATTGGCCATGCATTAAGGCCGAGATAGTGCTTATGTACCTCTTGTGCTTTTGTATCAGGATTTCACCTGGCATTATATTGGTCAGGCATTTTGCAGGTGCTTACGAGGCCCCTCTTGATGGATCATCTGCCTAATGAATATTGCCAATTATCGCAATGAGTTTTAGACTATTCAACTATTTGGCTAAGTATACGCCAAAAGACCATCTGTATCTCTGTTAGATCAGCTATAATTATAACTAACTTCGCGTAGCACTAGCAAGAGTTATGAAATTTTAGACATGTATATATTTCATAGAGCCTAGAGCAGTTGCTCATTTTGTATGATGAATTATAGCTACTATGTTATAAATACTTAAATCTTTGCTACTATAAAATGCAAAGCTATGAAATTGAACATTAAACTTTTGCTGCTAAAACAGCTACAGAGCATATATATCTATGCCACGCCCACTGTTGTCCTAGTTATATGCATATACATCAGACTTTATAATAATTCATGCATAATTATATCAATTTCATGCTGCACAAAGCTTTAGCTTTTGTGCAAACAACAGTATTACAAAATATTAAATTTTTATTTCTATTTATTTTTTTTTTATAGATTTATAGAATTTAATATTGTGACAAAAAATTAAATAAATGTTAAAAATAGATTTTTCTCTAATTTATAAAAATGTTTGCTAAAAACAATATCAAAAAATTTTGCATTTTTTTTTTTTTTTTTTTGCAATGCATCAGCGAAAATGATACAACAATAATTTTGCATGCGCTGCGTTAATGCTAAGCGAAAGAGTCAAAAAACGAAGGGATGGATGCAGAAATAGAGCAAATATAGCGACTGTGGCAAATGTCAAAGGGTATTGGATGAGGGGAGAGAGAGAGAGAGAGAGAGAGAGAGAAAGGAGAGGCAAAATGTAGAGAACTGAAGCGAACAACATTCATTTGAAATCATTTAATAAATTCGCACTAAATTTCAATTCCATTTTCATTAAATGCCACATAAATTATACGCATCGAGGGCTACTGAGGTGTAACCGCGCATTGTCTATCTCTATCTCTCTCTCTCACTTACTCTCTCTTTCTATGTGTAGTGAAGTGGAGGGGGGGGAATAGACAACTGTACGAAATCGCGTGTTACCATATTTCGTATTCATTTTAAATGGCGCGCGCCATTTGCGCATAAAATGCTTTTAATTTTTCCTACATTTGTCCTGAGCCCAGAACCCCTACCCCTACCCCTACCCCTCCCCATCCTCTTACTCGCTCTGTCTCTTTCTAACTGTCTATCTATTGCTCTACTACTGTTGTTGCTTTCACACTGCCTCCGTCCGCTGTCACTTGGGCACATTTTCAATTCGACCTCAATAAAATTTACACAAGGCGCTAACATGGCAAAGGGAATGAAGCAAGGGCAAAAGTCGACATAGACCAGCAGCAGCTGCTGATGGGGATGGGCAAGGGGAAGAGCAATGGGAATGAGTAGTGATAGAGTGTAATATAGGTAAGGGGGGGAGGGGAAGACGGGGAGCACTGCATGTTGGAGACAAGGCTACGCAGCAGCAGATAACCAAAATGCGGCACATTTGATGTTGAGCTAAGGTTTGCCTTATACTATACGACAAACACTCACTCGAATACCCTGCGAATATTCGATATTCATATTCATATTCGATATTCATATTCATATTCATATTCATATTCATATTCATATTCGATATTCATATTCGATATTCATATTCATATTCATATTCATATTCATATTCATATTCATATTCATATTCATATTCATATTCATATTCATATTCATATTCATATTCATATTCATATTCATATTCATATTCATATTCATATTCATATTCATATTCATATTCATATTCATATTCATATTCATATTCATATTCATATTCATATTCATATTCATATTCATATTCATATTCATATTCGATATTCATATTCGATATTCATATTCATATTCATATTCATATTCATATTCATATTCATATTCATATTCATATTCATATTCATATTCATATTCATATTCATATTCATATTCATATTCATATTCATATTCATATTCATATTCATATTCATATTCATATTCATATTCATATTCATATTCATATTCATATTCATATTCATATTCGATATTCATATTCATATTCATATTCATATTCATATTCATATTCATATTCATATTCATATTCATATTCATATTCATATTCATATTCATATTCATATTCATATTCATATTCATATTCATATTCATATTCATATTCATATTCATATTCATATTCATATTCATATTCATATTCATATTCATATTCATATTCATATTCATATTCATATTCATATTCATATTCATATTCATATTCATATTCATATTCATATTCATATTCATATTCATATTCATATTCATATTCATATTCATATTCATATTCATATTCATATTCATATTCATATTCATATTCATATTCATATTCATATTCATATTCATATTCATATTCATATTCATATTCATATTCATATTCATATTCATATTCATATTCATATTCATATTCATATTCATATTCATATTCAATATTCGAATATGAATATGCAATATTGCAATATTGATATATGAATATGAATATGTAATATGTAATATGTAATATGATCATATGAATATGTAATATGAATATGAATATGAATATGAATATGAAGATATGAATATGAATATGAATATGAATATGAATATGAATATGAATATGAATATGAATATGAATATGAATATGAATATGAATATGAATATGAAGATATGAATATGAATATGAATATGAATATGAATATGAATATGAATATGAATATGAATATGAATATGAATATGAATATGAATATGAATATGAATATGAATATGAATATGAATATGAATATGAATATGAATATGAATATGAATATGAATATGAATATGAATATGAATATGAATATGAATATGAATATGAATATGAATATGAATATGAATATGAATATGAATATGAATATGAATATGAATATGAATATGAATATGAATATGAATATGAATATGAATATGAATATGAATATGAATATGAATATGAATATGAATATGAATATGAATATGAATATGAATATGAATATGAATATGAATATGAATATGAATATGAATATGAATATGAATATGAATATGAATATGAATATGAATATGAATATGAATATGAATATGAATATGAATATGAATATGAATATGAATATAAATATAAATATGAATATGCATATGCATATGAATATGAATATGAATATGAATATGAATATGAATATGAATATACGTGTGAATATGAATATGAATATGAATATGAATATGAATATTGAATATTGAATATTGAATATTGAATATTGAATATTGAATATGAATATGAATATGAATATGAATATGAATATGAATATGAATATGAATATGAATATGAATATGAATATGAATATGAATATGAATATGAATATGAATATGAATATGAATATTGAATATGAATATGAATATGAATATGAATATGAATATGAATATGAATATGAATATGAATATGAATATGAATATGAATATGAATATGAATATGAATATGAATATGAATATTGAATATTGAATATGAATATGAATACGAATATTTATATGAATATTGAATATGAATATGAATATGAATATGAATATGAATATGAATATGAATATGAATATGAATATGAATATGTATATGAATATGTATATTGAATATTGAATATGAGTATGAATATGAATATGAATATGAATATGAATATGAATATGAATATGAATATGAATATGAATATGAATATGAATATGAATATGAATATGAATATGAATATGAATATGAATATGAATATGAATATGAATATGAATATGAATATGAATATGAATATGAATATGAATATGAATATGAATATGAATATGAATATGAATATGAATATGAATATGAATATGAATATGAATATGAATATGAATATGAATATGTATATTGAATATTGAATATGAATATGAATATGAATATGAATATGAATATGAATATGAATATGAATATGAATATGAATATGAATATGAATATGAATATGAATATGAATATGAATATGAATATTGAATATGAATATGAATATGAATATGAATATGAATATGAATATGAATATGAATATGAATATTGAATATGAACATTGAATATGAATATGA
>JBAMBR010002847.1:0-30837 GCA_037044475.1 Zaprionus obscuricornis
CAGTGCTTCGATCCGACATATGTTTAATTATATATTGATTAAGGTAATAAGCAGCAGCTATGTCACTTAGCTTGAAAATTAAGGCAAGAACATGCTGATTTTTTTTGTCGCCTTTTGTGACTGATCAGGAATATATATATATATACATTTTAGTGTCGGCTGTGCTCTATGCCGCTCAAAATTTGGTATATACTTTGCTATAGAATATTGTGTTGTCGTTTCTTGTTTGTGCAACAAAATGTTGCATAGCTTTAAGCGCGTCTTTAAGCTTTTGCAAGTCAAGCAACGTGTCATTAATATGCCTAACTCTTCAAGTCGCTGTCTCTGTCTCTGTCTCTTTCTCTGTATCCCTCTCACTCCCACTGTGCTGTTGCTACTTGTTGTTGTTGTTGTTGTGCGTGCGTGCAAGGCAATTGCATGACGCTGCTCGTTGCCTTGCTGCTGCTTTGCTGTTGCCTTGCTGTTGCTTGCTTTATGTCGGTGCTGGCCAGCTCCTACTGCCAGACATATGTATATTATCTCTGGTGAATTATGGCCTGGTCATATAGATTCCAAAACGGCTTGTCCTTACACCAACAACAACAACAACAACAACAACAATAACAATAAGAGGCAACAGACAACAACAGCTTTCGCTGGCCAATGTCTACCGTAACACACACACACACATAGTCAGACTAAGGCAGACATGTATGCTAAACATACGCATACACTTGAAATAATATATTGCATTTTGTTCAACATTTTGCAACGCTTGCATAACAATTTTATATTTTTTTTATCACGTCTCTAACATAAACTGTTAATTTGCATAGTTAACATTGTAATAAATTTCATTTACTGCAGCGCTGCTTAGCTGCCTGCGCTACTGAGGCTACTGTAATTGTTACGCTCTCTGCTAGCAGCGCTGCGACATTCCTCTGCTGATCGGCACTAATGTGAGAGCAATGCAATGGGAGAGAGCAATAATAACAATGGCGGCTATTCAGCCTGAGCCTCATTTAATTACATTTGCTGGTAATTAACAGCGCGCTCTCTCATCTTCTGCTGCCAGCGCTGCAGCTACAATATTTACAGTCTCTGCTGGCAGCGCTGTTGCTGCACTTGGTTTTGCTCTGCTGATCAGCGTTAATGTGAGAGCAATGCAATGAGAGAGAGCAATAATAACAATGGCGGCTATTAAGACTATGCCTAACATAAGGAAAATTTAACATTTGCAATTAACATTAAAGAATTTTATAGACTGTAAAATGTTGCTTATGATTTTAGCTTAAAGCTAAGGTTAATTTCTTCAAGTGTATGTCTAGCTTCAAAAAGCTGTCTGTGTGCATTGTGGCACACATTGTTAAATGGACGATACAAAACTTCAACAACAACAATAACAACAACAACAACAACAGTAAACAGCAGCAGTAGCAGCAACAGCAGCAGTAACAAAATAGCAAAGTATGAGCTAGTAGTTAGCTGCTAGAACTCATGTCCTGTCCTATGCTGGCTATCATGTCCGTCCTCACTGCCGCCTTGCCGTCTGCCAAACATGTCGCCTGGCACTTTGGTGTCGCCTCTGTCGCTTCCATTGCTACCATTGCCACCATTGCCATGGGCCGCCTGCTGGCTGCTGTGTCGAATTACTCGACTCTTGCTGTGAGCTGCGCTCCGCTGTACTCTGCTGTGCTCTGCTATGCTCTGCAACTTGAAATTAGATCTCGATATGAGAATATCTAACTATCTCTCATGCATATATACTTTCATCTACTACTTCTTCTTCTTCTTCTTCTTCTTGTTATTTGCCTGACTATGATGCTGCTGTTGGAGACATACGCTGTTAATTTGTTATATTTTTTTTTACCCTCATCTTCTTCTGCTTCTTCTGCTTAAATCAGTTCAATAAGTATTCAGTATTTTTATCACACTAATTGGGCTGCGGATGCCATTGCCAGCAAAGCAAAGAGAACAGGCAGAGAGTGAAGAGCAGCGTGCTCTCTGCTGCTGCTTTTCACACATCTTTGGCCAATTTATTGATTCCAATTTTTGCATGGCAATAGCTAATGCTAAAAATTGAGTTATTTATGCTACAGCATTGATTGCGCTTTGTTGCAAAATTGCCAACCTTACGTTACGTTACGTTCAGCGTAAAGCGTCTGGTCAAGCGTCAGGCGGCATCAGACGTCAAGTGTCAGCTGTCTAGTTAGTAGTGCAAGCAGCTGTGGCGGCAGCAGCAGAGCTAGTAACAGTAACAGAGGCAATAGCAGAGCTATCAGCAGCAGAGGCTGTGACAGCAGCTCTGTAAGCAGCAGTAGCACAGCAAGCAGCAGAGAGCAAGCAGCAGAGAGCGAGCAGCAGAGCTAGTAGTAGCAGAGGCAGCACTAGCAGCGGGAGAAGCATAGAGATAGGGACAACAGCAGAGTAAGCAGCGTCGAAGCAGCAACAGAGCTTAGCAGCTGCAGTCAATACAATGAGCGTTCTTACACACACACACACACACACACGCTTTAAACTCTGCCATAAAAATAATAGCTAGAAAATTAAATTTTTATATGTAAAATGACATTTTCCGTGTGTCAAAAATAAATTTATAGACTTGTAGCAAAAACAGTTTTTTCCTAGTGTTAAAATCATTTTTTTTTTTTTCAATATTATTTTTTCAAACAATTTTTTTTCCTTTGTTTTTTTTTGCCTAAAATTTCCTTTGAAATTCATTTTCAATTTTTTATTTTATTTATAATTTTTAATAAAACGAAAAAAAAGTCGAATTGAAATTTAAATTGTTTTCTGCTACTTATTTATGAACAAAGTGTTTTGCATGTAAATCATATAAGAGTTTTTATGACTTGTCATTTCATGTCAATTCATGTCGATTCGTGTCAATTCATGTCATTTTGATCATTTATTTGGTTTTGTTTTTACTGTTGCTTTTGACGTTGTTGCAAGTTACAAGTTACAAGTTTGCAATTTGCATTTTCATTTTACAGTCATATATTTGTTGACTACTTAATGTTGCAACGTTGTGTTGCATGTCGTGTGGCGTTGCGCTGCACTACGTTTCATTTTGATTTTGATTTCGATTCATTTTCATTTTCGATTTCGATTTCGATTCGATTTGCGGCCATCAAATGCCAAATGACAACAATCAGTTTTTGCTCCTCTTAGCTTCCTCTCTCTCTCTCTCTCTCATCTCTCTCTCTCCCTCACTCTCTCTTTAGTTTTTTTTTGCTTTTTAAAATTTACTCTTCGATATTATTCGCTGGCTGTTGTTGCAGCGCATTTTGTGGCTGTATTGCAAACAGCTAACATAAAACTGCCACTTGCCACATGCCACATGCCACTTGCCACATGCCACATGCTGCATGCCACATGGCCCCATACCTCAAATGCATACATGCATATAGGCCCAGCAGCTAGCTGTAGACACTCCTCGGGGAAGCATTAATCATGTGGGTGACGCCTAAATGTATGCAACATACAGCATGCAACATGCAGCAGGCAGGCAACAGTAGGCAGCAGCATGCAATTAAAAAGCAAACAATTGCAACAACGAAACATAAATTTACGCAATGCCAGACACAGAGACAGTGAGAAAGTGATAGAGAAAAAGAGAGAGGGAGAGGGAGAGAGAGAAAGAGATAGAGAAAGTGAGAATGAGATGGAGATGGATATGGAGACAGTGTCAAAGACAGACAGAGTTAGAGATAGATTTAGGGATTTTAGCAAGTGACGAAAACTTTGCCACTGTGAATGTTGCAACAACAACAACAACAAGAGAAAAAAAATTTTATTTGCAGCATCAAGTTGAACAAAATGAACAGTGCAACAAAAGTATAAAAACAAAGTGAAAGAGAAAAAAAAAAAACGAAAAGAGAAATTGGAAAAGTGTTTTGCAACAAATGAATGTTGCAAGCAATACGCTGATGCAAATGGAACAGCAGCAGCAACAGCAACAGCATCAACTAACACAACAGCAATTGTCGCCTCCGCAACAGCAACAATTGTCACCACAACAGCAACCATTGCCGGCGTCGCAACAGCAACAATTGTCGCCACAACAGCAACAGCAACAGCAACTGCCGCAGCAACATTTACATCAACAGCGTCACACAACTTGCAGCCAAATGTCAAATGATGCAAATGCAACATCGAGCGAGCATTCAACAGTCGCAACAACTGCTGTTGCTGTCGCTGCCGCAGCAGCAGCAGCTGCTGCAGCTGAAATGTCTGTAATTGCCAGCACATCGAATAATTCATCGGGCAACAGTTCGCCGTCAAAGGCGAGTTATATGCATCATCATCATTTGCATCATGGTGGGCATCATCATCATCATCATCATGCGCTTCAGATGCATCATACAGCGCCGCCATCACCACTTGCTACAGTGCGTCATCAGCATCAGCAACAACAGCAGCAACAACAACAACAACAACATTCAAGTGCCTCACCGCCAACGAGCACTTGCCTTGCCGGTTGCTGTACAACAGCAGCAGCTGCTGCTGCATCAACGCAACATCATCATCTGCCGCTGTCGCATGTGCCGCATCTGCCAACACATCACTCGCTGTATCCACTCATGGCTGCTGCTCAATTGGGATACGTCAACTCCAGCGGTCCCAGCTCTCTGGTCAATTCCCCAGCATTGGGTCGACGTAAACGTTACACCAGCACATCCTCCAATTGTTCAAGTCAGTTCAATAATAACTATGCCGGACTCGATGTTGATTCACTCGACGATATGTTGCGAAAGGTAAGAGTATCTGTGAAGTCTATATTACTCATATTTATGATTGATCAATAATGATAATGATAATAATAATGATAATCAGAATGGTGATGAAAATAATGACAATAATAATGATATTGATATATTGATATTGATATTGATATATTGATATTGATATTGATATATTGATATTGATATTGATATTATATTGATATTGATATTGATATTGATATTGATATTGATATTGATATTGATATTGATATTGATATTGATATTGATATTGATATTGATATTGATATTGATATTGATATATTGATATATTGATATATTGATATATTGATATATTGATATATTGATATATTGATATTGATATTGATATATTGATATATTGATATATTGATATATTGATATATTGATATATTGATATATTGATATATTGATATATTGATATATTGATATTGATATTGATATATTGATATTGATATTGATATATTGATATTGATATTGATATATTGATATATTGATATTGATATTGATATATTGATATATTGATATATTGATATATTGATATTGATATTGATATATTGTATATTGATATATTGATATATTGATATATTGATATATTGATATTGATATATTGATATATTGATATATTGATATTGATATTGATATTGATATTGATATTGATATTGATATTGATATTGATATTGATATTGATATTGATATTGATATTGATATTGATATTGATATTGATATTGATATTGATATTGATATTGATATTGATATTGATATTGATATTATATATATTGATATCAATATCATATCGATATCATATGATATCAATATATCGATATCAATATCAATATATGATATATCAATATCATATATATCAATATATATATATCAATATCAATATCAATATCAATATCAATATCAATATCAATATCAATATCAATATCAATATCAATATCAATATCAATATCAATATCAATATCAATATCAATATCAATATCAATATCAATATCAATATCAATATCAATATCAATATCAATATCAATATATCAATATCAATATCAATATCAATATCAATATCAATATCAATATCAATATCAATATCAATATCAATATCAATATCAATATCAATATCAATATCAATATCAATATCAATATCAATATCAATATCAATATCAATATATATCAATATATCAATATCATTATTATTGTCATTATTTTCATCACCATTCTGATTATCATTATTATTATCATTATCATTATTGATCAATCATAAATATGAGTAATATAGACTTCACAGATACTCTTACCTTTCGCAACATATCGTCGAGTGAATCAACATCGAGTCCGGCATAGTTATTATTGAACTGACTTGAACAATTGGAGGATGTGCTGGTGTAACGTTTACGTCGACCCAATGCTGGGGAATTGACCAGAGAGCTGGGACCGCTGGAGTTGACGTATCCCAATTGAGCAGCAGCCATGAGTGGATACAGCGAGTGATGTGTTGGCAGATGCGGCACATGCGACAGCGGCAGATGATGATGTTGCGTTGATGCAGCAGCAGCTGCTGCTGTTGTACAGCAACCGGCAAGGCAAGTGCTCGTTGGCGGTGAGGCACTTGAATGTTGTTGTTGTTGTTGTTGCTGCTGTTGTTGCTGATGCTGATGACGCACTGTAGCAAGTGGTGATGGCGGCGCTGTATGATGCATCTGAAGCGCATGATGATGATGATGATGATGCCCACCATGATGCAAATGATGATGATGCATATAACTCGCCTTTGACGGCGAACTGTTGCCCGATGAATTATTGGATGTGCTGGCAATTACAGACATTTCAGCTGCAGCTGCTGCTGCTGCTGCGGCAGCGACAGCAACAGCAGTTGTTGCGACTGTTGAATGCTCGCTCGATGTTGCATTTGCATCATTTGACATTTGGCTGCAAGTTGTGTGACGCTGTTGATGTAAATGTTGCTGCGGCAGTTGCTGTTGCTGTTGCTGTTGTGGCGACAATTGTTGCTGTTGCGACGCCGGCAATGGTTGCTGTTGTGGTGACAATTGTTGCTGTTGCGGAGGCGACAATTGCTGTTGTGTTAGTTGATGCTGTTGCTGTTGCTGCTGCTGTTCCATTTGCATCAGCGTATTGCTTGCAACATTCATTTGTTGCAAAACACTTTTCCAATTTCTCTTTTCGTTTTTTTTTTTTCTCTTTCACTTTGTTTTTATACTTTTGTTGCACTGTTCATTTTGTTCAACTTGATGCTGCAAATAAAATTTTTTTTCTCTTGTTGTTGTTGTTGTTGTTGCAACATTCACAGTGGCAAAGTTTTCGTCACTTGCTAAAATCCCTAAATCTATCTCTAACTCTGCCTGTCTTTGACACTGTCGCTGTCTCCATCTCCATCTCCATCTCATTCTCACTTTCTCTATCTCTTTCTCTCTCTCCCTCTCCCTCTCTCTTTTTCTCTATCACTTTCTCACTGTCTCTGTGTCTGGCATTGCGTAAATTTATGTTTCGTTGTTGCAATTGTTTGCTTTTTAATTGCATGCTGCTGCCTACTGTTGCCTGCCTGCTGCATGTTGCATGCTGTATGTTGCATACATTTAGGCGTCACCCACATGATTAATGCTTCCCCGAGGAGTGTCTACAGCTAGCTGCTGGGCCTATATGCATGTATGCATTTGAGGTATGGGGCCATGTGGCATGCAGCATGTGGCATGTGGCAAGTGGCATGTGGCATGTGGCAAGTGGCAGTTTTATGTTAGCTGTTTGCAATACAGCCACAAAATGCGCTGCAACAACAGCCAGCGAATAATATCGAAAAGTAAATTTTAAAAAGCAAAAAAAAAAAAAAGTAAAGAGAGAATGAGAGAGAGAGAGAGAGAGGAAGAGAAGAGGAGCAAAAACTGATTGTTGTCATTTGGCATTTGATGGGCGCAAATCGAATCGAAATCGAAATCGAAAATGAAAATGAATCGAAATCAAAATCAAAATGAAACGTAGTGCAGCGCAACGCCACACGACATGCAACACAACGTTGCAACATTAAGCAGTCAACAAATATATGACTGTAAAATGAAAATGCAAATTGCAAACTTGTAACTTGTAACTTGCAACAACGTCAAAAGCAACAGTAAAAACAAAACCAAATAAATGTTCAAAATGACAAGAATTGACACGAATCGACATGAATTGACATGAAATGACAAGTCATAAAAACTCTTATATGATTTACATGCAAAACACTTTGTTCATAAATAAGTAGCAGAAAACAATTTAAATTTCAATTCGACTTTTTTTTCGTTTTATTAAAAATTATAAATAAAATAAAAAATTGAAAATGAATTTCAAAGGAAATTTTAGGCAAAAAAACAAAGGAAAAAAAATTGTTTGAAAAAATAATATTGAAAAAAAAAAAAAAAATTGGTTTTAACACTAGGAAAAAACTGTTTTTGCTACAAGTCTATAAATTTATTTTTGACACACGGAAAATGTCATTTTACATATAAAAATTTAATTTTCTAGCTATTATTTTTATGGCAGAGTGTAAAGCGTAAAGCGTGTGTGTGTGTGTGTGTGTAAGCACGCTCATTATATTGACTGCAGCTGCTAAGCTCTGTTGCTGCTTCGACGCTGCTTACTCCGCTGTTGTCTGTATCTCTATGCTTCTCCCGCTGCTAGTGCTGCCTCTGCTACTACTAGCTCTGCTTCTCGCTCTCTGCTGCTTGCTCTCTGCTACTTGCTGTGCTACTGCTGCTTACAGAGCTGCTGTCACAGCCTCTGCTGCTGATAGCTCTGCTATTGCCTCTGTTACTGTTACTAGCTCTGCTGCTGCCGCCACAGCTGCTTGCACTACTAACTAGACAGCTGACACTTGACGTCTGATGCCGCCTGACGCTTGACCAGACGCTTTACGCTGAACGTAACGTAACGTAACGTAAGGTTGGCAATTTTGCAACAAAGCGCAATCAATGCTGTAGCATAAATAACTCAATTTTTAGCATTAGCTATTGCCATGCAAAAATTGGAATCAATAAATTGGCCAAAGATGTGTGAAAAGCAGCAGCAGAGAGCACGCTGCTCTTCACTCTCTGCCTGTTCTCTTTGCTTTGCTGGCAATGGCATCCGCAGCCCAATTAGTGTGATAAAAATACTGAATACTTATTGAACTGATTTAAGCAGAAGAAGCAGAAGAAGATGAGGGTAAAAAAAAAATATAACAAATTAACAGCGTATGTCTCCAACAGCAGCATCATAGTGAGGCAAATAACAAGAAGAAGAAGAAGAAGAAGAAGTAGTAGATGAAAGTATATATGCATGAGAGATAGTTAGATATTCTCATATCGAGATCTAATTTCAAGTTGCAGAGCATAGCAGAGCACAGCAGAGTACAGCGCAGAGTACAGCGCAGAGTACAGCGCAGCTCACAGCAAGAGTCGAGTAATTCGACACAGCAGCCAGCAGGCGGCCCATGGCAATGGTGGCAATGGAAGCGACAGAGGCGACACCAAAGTGCCAGGCGACATGTTTGGCAGACGGCAAGGCGGCAGTGAGGACGGACATGGTAGCCAGCACAGGACAGGACATGAGTTCTAGCAGCTAACTACTAGCTCATACTTTGCTATTTTGTTACTGCTGCTGTTGCTGTTGCTGCTACTGCTACTGCTGCTGTTTACTGTTGTTGTTGTTGTTATTGTTGTTGTTGAAGTTTTGTATCGTCCATTTAACAATGTGTGCCACAATGCACACAGACAGCTCTTTGAAGCTAGACATACACTTGAAGAAATTAACCTTAGCTTTAAGCTAAAATCATAAGCAACATTTTACAGTCCATAAAAATTCTTTAATGTTAATTGCAAATGTTATATTCTCTTTATGTTAGGCATAGTCTTAATAGCCGCCATTGTTATTATTGCTCTCTCTCATTGCATTGCTCTCACATTAGCACTGATCAGCAGAGGAATGTCGCAGCGCTGCCAGCAGAGACTGTAAATATTGTAGCTGCAGCGCTGCCAGCAGCTAACGAATGCAGCGCAGAAGATGAGAGCGCGCGCTGTTAATTACCAGCAAATGTAATTAAATGAGGCTCAGGCTGAAGGGCCGCCATTGTTATTATTGCTCTCTCTCATTGCATTGCTCTCACATTAGTGCCGATCAGCAGAGGAATGTCGCAGCGCTGCTAGCAGAGAGCGTAACAATTACAGTAGCCTCAGTAGCGCAGGCAGCTAAGCAGCGCTGCAGTAAATGAAATTTATTACAATGTTAACTATGCAAATTAACAGTTTATGTTAGAGACGTGATAAAAAAAAAATAAAATTGTTATGCAAGCGTTTGCAAAATGTTGAACAAAATGCAATATATTATTTCAAGTGTATGCGTATGTTTAGCATACATGTCTGCCTTAGTCTGACTATATATGTGTGTGTGTGTGTGTGTGTATGTTACGGTAGACATTGGCCAGCTAAAGCTGTTGTTGTCTGTTGCCTCTTATTGTTATTGTTGTTGTTGTTGTTGTTGTTGGTGTAAGGACAAGCCGTTTTGGAATCTATATGACCAGGCCATAATTCACCAGAGATAATATACATATGTCTGGCAGTAGGAGCTGGCCAGCACCGACATAAAGCAAGCAACAGCAAGGCAACAGCAAAGCAGCAGCAAGGCAACGAGCAGCGTCATGCAATTGCCTTGCACGCACGCACAACAACAACAACAACAGTAGCAACAGCACAGTGGGAGTGAGAGGGATACAGAGAAAGAGACAGAGACAGAGACAGCGACTTGAAGAGTTAGGCATATTAATGACACGTTGCTTGACTTGCAAAAGCTTAAAGACGCGCTTAAAGCTATGCAACATTTTGTTGCACAAACAAGAAACGACAACACAATATTCTTTAGCAAAGTATATACCAAATTTTGAGCGGCATAGAGCACAGCCGACACTAAAATTTATATATATATATTCCTGATCAGTCACAAAAGGCGACAAAATATCAGCATGTTCTTGCCTTAATTTTCAAGCTAAGTGACATAGCTGCTGCTTATTACCTTAATCAATATATAATTAAACATATGTCGGATCGAAGCACTGTAACATATACTTGTCATAGAAAGGATCGTTTGGAAATTGAGTTTTTGTATGTAAAACATTTGTATTTTCTAAGCTATACGCCTGAAATTTACAGCATTTATATTTAGTCTTCTCTAGCCCAGTTCTGCCAAGTTTTGTACAAATCGGACAACTATAACATATACTTGTCATAGGAAGGATCGTCTGGAAATTGAGTTTTTGTATGTAAAACATTTGTATTTTCTAAGCTATACGCCTGAAATTTACAGCATTTATATTTAGTCTTCTCTAGCCCAGTTCTGCCAAGTTTTGTAAAAATCGGACAACTATAACATAAAGCTAGCATAGTAAGGATCACTTCCAAATTGAGTTTTTCTATGGATGCTAAACAATTTAACTGGAATTTACATCACTTGGATTTACTAATGTCTAACACATTTTTGATGCATTTTAATGCAAATCGAAAGACTATAACATATAGCTGCCATAGCCAAAGATCATACACAAAAATGCAATTTTTGATATGAGAAACTTTAATGTTGCAGTTTGAAATTGTGAAAAGTGCTGTGCAAACACTTTGATTACTTGCCATTACATTTTTTTTTGTAGTATTTTTTTTTTTATCAAGTCATAACGCTTAATAAGCTGTCTCACTCATTCTTGCACTCTCCCTCTCTGTCTATTGTTTAGCTTTTTATATTTCTTGCTCTTTTTTGCATGCATGTGAAATGCTCATCAAATATTTATGGCCAACATACACATAGAGAGAAAGAGTGAGTGAGAGAGATAGAGAACGAGAGAGACACGCATTTTTTTTTTTTTTTTTTTTTACTGGAAATTCATCAAATATGCTCGTGTATTTGCTTCACTGCGCCAAAAATTATGCCAAAAAAAAAAAAATAAATAAACAACAAGAAAATGGAGAAGCATATGAAGACTAAGAAGAAGAAGAATAAGAAGTACAAGACAACAAAAAAAAAGAAAATAAAGCATACGCAGAATGTAAGAAAAACAAAACACACAGAAAATATAAAATAAAATAAATAAAAAAAAAGAAATGAAAAGCAAACAAAAACAAAAACAAAAATAGCAGCAATATATTTTTATTTATATACAAATAACAGATGCAAGAAAATTTAAGAATTTTATATAGATTTTTCTTTTTTTAATATTTATAGTTTATATAATTTTAATTATTATTTATATATATATATATCGGACATATAAACAGTTGTTTCTTCAGCTTGTTCCAGCTTGAAATTGTCAGCTATATTTTTATATATTGTTCTACCTATAGCTAGCTATAACAACTATCACTAGTTCCTTCTCTCACTCTCACTCTCACTCTCCCTCTCACTCTTTAACTCTACTCATATTACATTTGCACAAGTGTCAAAAATAAAAAAAAGAAAAAGGCGCCAGTTCGTCTGCTTTTGTTTTGGCTTCTTGTCAACACACAATGTCAACTCTTTGCCGCTTTCTCTATATCTGCAACTCTTGTGATTTACCAATTGCACTGTGAAATATGCAACAATTGTTACACTTTTTAACTCTTTCAAATTTTATTAAAATGTTTTATTTTCTTTATTTTCTTCTTTTGTTTTTTGTTTATTTTACTTCACATTAAAAAAAAATTAATACAAAAATTTTTCAGCGCGTAAAACATTTTATTTTATTTTTCTCAATTTTTTTTTTTTTTTTTGTTTATGAATTTATGCAGTTAATTTTTTACTTGCTGCAAAATTGAAGTTAACATTCACGCCAAAATGAAACTCGACGCGTTTCGCGTGAACACAGATTTTTTTTTTTTTTGTGGAGCGTAATTTCTTGCGCGATAGCGATGAAAAGCGTGAAATGCACGCAACGCGTTACACAGTCAAACACAAACTGATTGCCGTGTGCCGTGCATTGGTTGTGATTTACCGACAAACGACAGAGCCGACAGAGACGACAGAGTCGACAAAGACGACAGAGACGACAGACGATTGCCGACAGCCGATAGAGACGACAGGCAACAGAGCCGACATAAGCGAAGTTAGTGGAACACACACAACAAGGAAACGAACATGAACATACACAGACACACAAACACATGCGCACACATTTCACAGCTGTGCCAGTCGCTGTGTGTGTGTATGTGTGTGTGTGTGTTGAATGAGCATCTCACTTCAGCATCGTGGTGAGTGAAATTTCCCCCATATTCATAAAACACACCAAAGCGTACGCCAACGCTAACGCTGACGCTAACTGCTGACTGCGATTGCGACTGCGACTGCGACTGTGAGTGTGTGACTGTTACTGTTAACTGTGAAGAAGACAATGACTGAGACGCAAGCTAAGACGCAGAGCGAGACGCGTAAACTGAAGCTGAAACTGAAGCTGAGACTGAAATACAGGTTTGCATATGCTGCTTACGCGTATACGCAGGCTATGTGTGTGTGTGTGTGTTTCTGTATCCTATACCCTGCCGCTGCGCAACTAGTATTGTTATGCTTCTTGCAAGTCTATTTCTTGCTATGAAATTTTATGCGTTATTTGAAAAAAAAAATAAATAAAATAATAAAAAAAAAACAATACCGAACATCTTATTGTAAATAAGAAATAAAGCCATAGCAAAAAAAATACTATGTAAAAAACATAAATAAATAAAAAAAAATAATAAAATAATAAAAAATAAATAAATAAAAAAAAATATATATATATAAAAAATTTCAAAAAAAAATTGTAATAAATAAATTAAATTAATTTTGTTAATACTTTCAATAAATAAAAATTAATAAATATAATAATTAATTAAAATATTTGAATTTTATCTACAATTTCTATGCAGCACTGCAAAGCACATGAAAAGTTGCTTAAAGCTTCTGCAAAAATTAATAATAGAGAATTTTATACACATTGAAACTGCCTTCTTTTAACATATGCGCGTAATTATAATGGCAAAAAAAAAAATTTCCCGCTATTTGGCAAGGATATTTCCCTGTGCCTTTATTATTGCTTTCTTCTTGTTGTTGTTGTTGTTTTTGTTATTGCTATTGCTATTGCTGTTGCTGTGGTGAGCAAAAGGCGAAATCGTGTTGTGCTTCTGCTGCTTCTTCTCTCCCACTGCGTGTGCTATGCGTGTAGCATACTTTCCTGCGCTGATTGTATGTGTGGGTGTCTTTCTCTCTGCGTGTATGTCGCTCAAATTAAAGCCGAAATTTCGTTAGCCTTAAAGACGCGCAACGTAACAAAATACAAAAAAACACCAAAAAAGAAAAAAAAAGCGGCCAATTTTTTTTTCTTTTACTGATTTTTGCGCTGCTTTTGCTGTTTTGATTTTTGCTTTTGCATTTAACATTTGAATTAAATCATGAACTGAACTTCAGCTTCTGCTTGATGCCGATTCTGATGCTCATGCTGATGACAATGACAGCAATGTGCGCTGTCAGCATTAAATTGGCTAAAAGCTTAATGCCAAAAATTTCTATTGATTTTCAGCTGAACATTTTTTTTATTTTTTTTTTTATTTATTTTTTGTTCTTTTTTTTGTGTTGCTCTTTTGGCCAAAATGCGGCCAATTAACCAAAGCCATGTGACAATGTAGGAACTTAAGTCATGTCAAACAGGCCGCAAGTCAAGCTAAATCCGCAAAAGCAACGACAGCAGAGAAACAGCAACAGCAACGACAGCAGCAACATCAACAGCAGCTGCGATACTTTTATTTATGCTGAGTTTAGGAAGCAAAATTTGTATTTTCATACATTTTATAACCTGAATTTTGGCCAGAAATTTCTACTATATATAAACATACATAGGATATATATATTCTTATTCGGATCAAATCGAATCGAAGAAATATAGCACAGAGCTACCATGGAAAATTCAGTTTTTATCTTGTAAACTTTGCTTGTTTGTTAAGTAATCAGAAACTTGCAGAATTTCTGTTTTAGAATAATTTAGGCATATCAGCAAAATTTGATTAAAATCGAACAACTGTTTCTTGGAAAAAATCAATCGGAATTTTTAGGATTTCTGTTTCATAATAACTTATAAATGTCAGGAAAATTTGATTGGAATTGGACAACTATAGCATATAGCTGTCATAGGAACTATAGGTTGAAAATTGGCGTTTTATCCGGAAAACTTTGTTGTTTGTTGAGCAATCCGACATTTTTTTTAGAATAACTTAGACATAACAGCTAAATTTGATAAGAATCGAACAACTATATCGAACAACTATATAACTATTTCGAACTATTATATAGCTGCCGTAGGAACTATCGGTTGAAAATTGATATTTTTTTTTCATCAAATTTTCTATGAATGTTAAAGAATCCCATTGAAACTTACAGTATTTAAGTTTATAAATGTTAAAAATAAATCAGCCCATATTCCTTCCAAGTCGAAAAACTATATCCTATAGCTGTCATAGCAACAATTTTTTCAAAATTATGTTTTTGTATGAAAAAATATTCTGTTTCTTGAAAAATTCAATTGAAACTTTTTAGAATTTCAATTTCAGGATATGTCTGTCTATATGAAAAACTTGTTGCAGCTTTTACGAAAGTGTATAAAATCTGCGGCAATCGCAAAATCTTACTTTGTTTTCTTATCGTTTTAATATTTTTTTTTTTTATTTTTCATTTTAAGCATTTCAAAAAAAAAAAAGAAAAGAAAAAAATAAATATATAAGAAAAATTGTGAGACATTTGAAAATTGTGTAGTTTAATTGAAATTGTCGTTTGTTGTTCGTGCGGTGGCATTAGATGTGACGCTTGCCACATGCCCCTGCCACTCACTTGGCTGTGTTATGCCTGCTGTTACTGTTGTTGCTGCTGTTGCTGCTGGCTTTGCCTGTTTGCCACATGTCACAGCGCCTGGCAGGTGGCCTCTGCCACAATGGAGAAATGCTTAAATTGAATGCTATTCGTATTCGTATTCACATTCGTATTCACATATATTCACACGATTTTTCTCGTCTTTTTTCCTATTCCTTCCTATCTCTCCCTCTATCTCACACTCGCTCACACACTCTCGCATCTTAACATTTAAATGGTTTTTGGGGGCGAATCCTGGTGGACACCGCACGACGCCAACTTGTTGAGCAATTAAGCCAAAAACGCTTAAAGCCAAAAGAACCAAATGTCCAGAAAGCCGAACAGTAAGCCAAAGAGCTGCCAGCACTATAAATTTATATAAAACTTCAAAACACACACACACACATACACACACACACACATACAGAAAACATTTACATTTGTTTGGCATGCAACTAACGCCGCATTCACATTATTCATATGCAAAATTTAAAAATTGAATATTGCTGCGTATATATTCATATTCATATACATATACATATTCATACTCATATTCATATTCAAATTCATATTCATATTCATATTCATATTCATATTCATATTCATATACATGTTCATATTCATATTCATATTCATATTCATATTCATATTCATATTCATATTCATATTCATATTCATATTCATATTCATATTCATATTCATATTCATATTCATATTCATATTCATATTCATATTCATATTCATATTCATATTCATATTCATATTCATATTCATATTCATATTCATATTCATATTCATATTCATATTCATATTCATATTCATATGCATATTCATATTCATATTCATATTCATATTCATATTCATATTCATATTCATATGCATATTCATATTCATATTCATATTCATATTCATATTCATATTCATATTCATATACATATTCATATTCATATTCATATTCATATTCATATTCATATTCATATTCATATTCATATTCATATTCATATTCATATTCATATTCATATTCATATTCATATTCATATTCATATTCATATTCATATTCATATTCATATTCATATTCATATTCATATTCATATTCATATTCATATTCATATTCATATTCATATTCATATTCATATTCATATTCATATTCATATTCATATTCATATTCATATTCATATTCATATTCATATTCATATTCATATTCATATTCATATTCATATTCATATTCATATTCATATTCATATTCATATTCATATTCATATTCATATTCATATTCATATTCATATTCATATTCATATTCATATTCATATTCATATTCATATTCATATTCATATTCATATTCATATTCATATTCATATTCATATTCATATTCATATTCATATTCATATTCATATTCATATTCATATTCATATTCATATTCATATTCATATTCATATTCATATTCATATTCATATTCATATTCATATTCATATTCATATTCATATTCATATTCATATTCATATTCATATTCATATTCATATTCATATTCATATTCATATTCATATTCATATTCATATTCACATTCATATTCATATTCATATTCAATAACAGTCAAAGTTCACAGAGCGAAAGTTAACAGACTGCCAAGTCTTTACAAACTGTAAAGATCATAGACGCAGAGCAGCAATCAGCAACTGTTAACATAGCTGCTGCTGCTGTAAATAGACAGAGAGAGATATAGAGAGAGAGAGCAGCAACTGTTAACATAGCTGCTGTTAAAGGCAGTTACTGTTAGTCGCTTCTGCTGCTGTAAAGATAAGAGACAGCGCACTGTTAAATGCATTAACAGTCACTCTCAGAGAACTTAAAGCTACAGTCGCCATGCTGTTAAATTGCAGATCGCAAATGTAGAGAAGCAAGCGGTTAACTGTTAAGCAACCTGCTGCACTTATATGCAATTACAGCTAGTTAACAGCTGTTAGTTTGCTGTTAAAATGCAATTTTAACATTTTATTAGTTTCAATTACTAGCGGAAAAAATAGCATACAAAATAATATAAGATAGCTACGTGTCCGCTTGGTCTGTCTGCTCGTCTGTCTGCTTGGTCTGTCTGCTCTTCTGTCTGCTCGTCTGTCTGTCTTTCTGCCCACATCTGTCTGCACTTTGCCCTTTTTTTTTTAATCCCTTTTGTCATAAATATGTATATACAATATTGTTATGTTTTCTCTGCTCGGCTCGTCTCTGTCTGTCTGTCTTTCTGTCTGTTCACATTGAAACTATTTTCACTCGCAGTTATTGTTTCATTGCGCTGTTAGCGAGTCTAGGTGTTTGACTATGACTGTGTGTGTGTGTGTGTATGTGTGTGTGTGTGAGGGTCATAAGTATTATTGCTGTTTGTTGTTTGCTGTGACCATTGTTCGTCTTCTTCTTCTTCTACTTCTACTTCTTGCAGAGTGTTTTTATTTTCTTTCTTTTTTTTTGTACATAGTTTTCATAAATTTGAGACTCTGTCTCACAGGCAATACTCTTCGCTCGCTCTCTCTCTCTCTCTCTCTCTCTCTCTCTCTTACTCTTACGCTTTCTCTTTTGGCCAATCCGCTTAATATCATTTTTCGGCATTACTTTGAGTGTCCCGTTAGCAACTTCACACGCACACACAGATATACACAAATAACATGCGATCCTGTGGCAAATGCAACTGACTTGTGGCAAGTGCTGTTGCTAGTGGCGACTGTGGCACATTGCTATGAAATGCCATTACAAATACACTTACATGTATGTACTACTCTCTCTCTCTCTCTCTCTCTTTCTCTGTTTGTGTGTGTGTGTGTTGCTCGTATACATTTCGCAGTTACACGTAACAACATAAACGGCTTAAAATACGCAGCCAAAAGCCGCTTAACACACAACTTTACTGCGGTTCCTATACATGAAAAGCTGAGTATATTCACTATGTTAAGCAGTTTGTAACGCACAAAATGTAACGCACACTAAATATACAATTTAATGCTAACATACTTTTAGTCTGTTATGTTAAGTCACTGTTAAGTCTTTATGTAACTCTCTATCGCAAAGTTTTCAAGTGTTACTTATCAGAATCAAACTTGACTATGCACTTCATATAAACCAAAGTAATATATTAATTGATAGCAGCCGAATCAGTTAACTATAGCCTATGGCTGTTAGATTTTGTTATGAAATGTTGTATGACTGATAAATTATTCTGCTGAAACTTATGGGATTTACATTCAGTTTATGCTTAAAAAATTCCCATCAAGTTTACTTCCATTCGCTGCGATACAAACATATAGCTACCATAGGAATCATAAGTGAAAAATTCAAATTAATTTTTAAAAATGTTCACAGTTTTCTAGAAATCTCAATATTATTCATGTAATGATTATCTACTTTTTTTTCTAATTCTACGACTATCAAATAAATATTAAAAAATTTATTTTATTTGTAAAGTGTATAAAAACTTCGCTATGTCGTGGATAACTTTGTTTTCTTGTTTTTTTTTTATTTTTTTTTTATTTTTTTGATATTTTTTTTTTTTGTTTTCTTTCTGGTTTTGTTTTGCAGTTCTGAGTTCTGAGTTTTCAGTTCTCAGGCAAATGGAATTCGCGGCTTTAATTGCAGGCAGTGAAAAACTTTACGTTCCGTAGCCTTTGGGCTTTCAAGCCTCATGCTTCCTACTGCCGTTTGACTCCACATTGTGTGGCATGCCAACAGCTGCCGTTCATAATCATGTTTTATGCTTTGCGACCGCGCACCGAAAAATAAAATAAAAAAAAAGTGAAAAAAAAATAGCCAAAAGTAGGCAACGAATTCATTTTTCAGCTTCTGCTGAAAACTAAGCTAAAACTTCGCCTTACCACACCCACTTCCGCCTTACTTTAGTCTTCTAAAAATCCTGTTAAACACACATACACACACACACACACACACACACACACTTAAAAGCGACCGCAAGTCTCTTTGCCCTTTTTTTATATTTATTAGCTTTATTTTTATTTATTTATTTCCGTTTCATTTTTTTTCTTTTTCCTTTTTTTGCATTTTTTTTTTTATTTTTTTCATCTTTTTTTTTGAGCATTTGAAATATGCCCACAACGCGTGTAACTCGCTTAAGCCATGCGCCTAAAAGCTTACCACAACTCAGACGACAAATGTACAGTGGGGCAGCATAGCAGCAGATTAACAGTTTATCGTACAATAGTTCGATAAATGTAGCGATAACACAGATGAAAATGTGTTGAATGTTAACAACAAATTCAACATTAAATGCTCAAGTTAAAGCTATCGAAATTGATTCTCATTGATAACATCGATAACTTATCGATAAAAAACTTTACAGCTTAAAACTGTTATCAATAGTTAATATCACGAAAAAATCAACGATAACGCATGAAATACAGCTATCAAAATTACTAACATAAACCATTGATAAAAATAATGAATCAATAATTATCGATAACTTATCGATTGATAATTTAAATTACTATCGAATTCAAGTAACCATCGAAAACAATAACAGATATAAATGAATAAAACAACTTATCGATAAATTTCGATTGCTTATCGATAACATGAATGAATAAAAAATTATCGATAACTTATTGATTAATAATTTAAACTACTATCGAATTCAAGTAACCATCGAAAATATTAACAAATATAATTGAATAAAATAACTTATCGATAAATTTCGATAACTTATCGTTAACATTAACTTAATAATTTATCTGTTTAGTATAAGTTGTAACTAACGTAATTCTCAAACAAATTTTTTTTTTATATTTTTCTATTTATATTTATAGGGACTCAAATATTTCGATAACTTATCGATAACAGGGAATAGCTGAGCTTAAGTTGTATATCACTTTATAATATAATTATCGACATATGATATCCATTCCAATTATCGATATATATTATCGATAACTATTATGTACAGATTTTTTAATCGAATATTAAATATAATTTGATTTTCTTTTGCTACCCTATAAAATGTTCAACATTTTCATTGCCATTGTGACATCATTTTGTTTGCATCTTGAAAATATTTTTGTTGCTGTTGGTTTTTTGTTTTTTTTTTTTTCTTGTGTTTTAGCCACAACAAATTCCTTGTCCTACATTCAAATGCCTGTCGTCAACAGGCAGGCAAAATTTACTCTTCTTCTTCTTCTGCTTCTGCTTCTTGTTTTTCTTCCTCTTCTTCTCATTGTTCATTTTCATCTGTTTCCTTTCTGGTTGCTATACATCCTTGCAAGAACAGCCCAACAACGCCTTGCACAGACCCTCAAATCAACTCACTTTCAGTTTTCAGCTGAGCATGAAAACAGAGACACAAACAGAGAGAGAGAGAGAGAGAGAGAGGGACAGAGTGAGGAAAAGAGCAAAATGAAAGATGAAAAAAAAAACAAATTAAATAAGATAAAAGGAACGAAAATGAAAATACAAGACAAATGCAGAACGAAAAAAAAAAAAATAATAATAATAATAATAATGACAAATATTTTTGTCTTGAAATATTTATTTGATTTTTATACCCTGCATTTAAAAGTACACAATGGGCGTATTCATTGTATTTTTGTATTCTTTTTTTTTTAATAATTATTTAGCATGCTTAAACTGTGCAATTAATTTCTTGTTTTACATTAGTTAACAGTGCCTGCTGCTTATGTTAACATAGACTGTTATGCATATGTATGTATATCATACGCTTATGTTAAAGATCAATGTTATTTGCATTTCTGAGCTTAAATTTCAAATTGTTGTTTCTGCTTATGTCAAGTTGAATGAATGATAACTGTAATTCGCAATGTTAATTGCATTTTACAGGCTATGTTAAGCTCTATGTTATATTTATGTTAAGCTCTATGTGAATTTGGCCTTTAAGTTTTATGTTAGTTTTCTGTAAAAAATTATCTCAGTTTTGAGCTCATGTTATTTTAGCTTCTGGCTCTACGTTAACAGCACTCTTCAACTTATGTTAACTCTATGTTAACTGCAGCTCAGCACGTTAGACTCTCTGTTAATTGCAATTCTCTGCTAACGTTTTGGTCTATGTTAAAGCTTATAGTAAGCTGAGTAAGCTCTGAGTTTATGTTATGATCTATGTTAACTTCAGTTTACAGTTTACGTTAAATCTGTTTGCACATACAAAATACCTTTAAGCCTCTGTTAGCTCTCAGTGAACAAGTATGTCACATCTAACCTATAAAAATATTGATTAATGTTATGCAACAAATGCAGCAAAACAAACGGCAATGGGAATCAGTTCAACATATTTCTGCTGCTCATTATGTAATGCAAATGCCTTACATATGTCATGACCAAGTAAGTCACAAAGTAAGTAGTGCAACAAGAAATGAGAAAAAAGGGGGACAGAACAGAAAAAAAAAAAAAAGAAAAAGAAAAAGTAGAAAAAGTAGATGAAAAACACAGTTTAGCCAGAAAATGAGTCGAGGCTAAAGTTTCATTCGTGAGGCCTGTAGACAAAAGGAATTTAACTCATACGCGAAGTGTGGATATGCATGTGAATGTGAATGTGAATGAATATGAATATAAATATGAATATATATTCATATGAATATATATTCAGAGTACAAAAAGTACTTGACGTTGCCAAGTGAACTAGTCTTTAATCTTGCCAACTATGTATGTGTGTGTGTGTGTGTGTGTGTGGCAAGGGTGGGCAGTAGCTGAAGACGGGCCAGCGGGGTGTGTGAAGTGGATTGTAGAGTAAGCATTTTGTATGAGGCATTGTCACGCATAATTAAAATTAAATGCGCTTTTGGGAATAATTCAAATGAATAAACGAGCGTGGCCCAAACATGTCTATGTGTGTGTGTGTGTGTGTCTTTCTCTCTCTCTCTCTCTCTCTCTATATCTTTCTGTGTGTATGTGTGCTGCGAGCTGCATACACAATATGAGAATATTATTTCCTCCACGTTCTTGTTGCTGTTATTCTCGCTCAGTGACAGTGAGACAGAAAAAACACACTACAAATGTAAGTTGTACTATCTGAGAGTAAGAGAGAGAGAGAAAGTGAGAGAGAGACACACATTGAATGAGTGAGCGAGAGTGAGAGAGAGAGAGCGATGATATATGTATGTACGTCCGTCTCTTTATCTCTCTTTCTCTCTATCCCTCTCTCTCTCTCTCTCTCTCTCTCTCTCTGACTGTCTTACCAGATGTATGTCTCTCTCTCTGTCTGCCCATCTGTCTGTCTTTTCGTCTTCTCATCTCTCTGTCCGTCAGTCTGTTTGTCGCCTGTCGTCTCTCTGATGTCTTACATCGTATATCTGTCTGTCCATCTGTCTGTCTCTTCGTCTGTTCGTCTTTCTGTCTGTCTGTCTCTTCGCTAGTTTGTCCGCTCGTTTCTGCTCCTTCGTCTATTTTTGTCTGTTCTATATCCCGCTTTGTCTGTCCGTCTGTCTGTCCGTATGTCTGTCCATCTATCTGCTCGTCTTTTTCTCTCCTCTGCCTTCCCTCGTCCTTATTTGCTGTCTTCCAGCATTTGTCCTCTATATCATTGCTGTCTGTCCTCGGTCTTCTATTCGTCTTTCCGTCTGCCTGCCCGTCTGCCCATCTGTCTGTTTGTCTGTCTCTGCGTCTGTTCATGTCTCATTCTTTGCCTGCTGTCCACGCAGCGGCCTTAGACACAAAACTTTCGAACTTTCTGTGTCTTGTAGTATGTTGAAATCTCACAACTACTCGCAACTTTCATCTCTTTCTCTCTCTCTATCTTTCTCTCTTTCTGCTTTCTACATATTCCCAGCTTACGCCCATTTTGTGCACTGTGGGCGTGACCAAGTGTGCAAAAGCAAGCAAAAGACAACGCTTCATTTATTATGCGACTGATGGCCATTAATTTTGCAGGCCACACTCGCAGTTTGGCAGTTTTGTTTCTGTGACTGCGACGTCAACGTCGACGTCGACGTCGACATCGCTGCCAATGCCAAAAAGTAGGCAGCACATGTTGCTCCACATGTCTCTGTGTGTGTATGTGTGTGTGTGTGTGTGTATGTGCGCATATTTAAAAGTTGTCATAAACAAAAACCCCAAAGCTCTCAATTCTCACACTTATCTCTCTCACTCTCTCTCTCTCTCTCTCTCTCTCTTTCTCTCCCACACACTCATCTGTCTCTTTCTTAGCTGCTGCACACACTCGACTGGACATGAGAATATGCCAACAGCAAATATCTAAAGCCTTGACAACTAAGCAAGCTTCTAACAGAGCTCTAAAGCCTCGCAGAGGGGAAATGCCAAAGGGTTGGGTGTGGGGTCAGTGAGGCTGTGAGGCAGCTTTAACCCGTTTTTTGGCGCAGAAAAGTATGAAATGCATTTTGGGTACTAATTAATTATACGCAAATGCTGAATGGCAAAAGTTCAAGAACGTTTCACACTCACACACTCACACCTCCCTATCACATCCCTTGCCCCTTCACTTTCCCATCACTCCCATCTCTCTCTCTCTCTCTCTCTCTCTCTGCCTCCCTCCAAAACTCTTTCACTCACACTACCTAGACTTTTTCTTTAGCTCGGCTCTAATTGCTCAAATAGTTGAGCAAATTTTTGGGGGCAACAAAACATTTTCACCAACATCCCCCTTACAACGTTCGTCGCCACGCCCCCTTTTTCACTATAGCAATACCCTACAGCATTGATGCGCAATTTATGCTCAGACACGAAGCTGTCCAAAATTTTTAATTAAACACACTGCGTGAGCATCATGGCAAAGATTTCTCTATGCCGCATTTTACTTAACTACAAAAAAAAAATTCCAACCAAAGTTTCATCAGGCAATAATACTTCAAGTAACATACATTTATAGAACATATATATATATATATAGCTATATTTAACTATATGTCATATACATAACGTATATGTACATATATATTTTTATCTAGTACAATGCAATGAAATTTCAATATAAATCACGCATTATCAATGCGTTTTATTGTACTAAAAAGTAACAAAAGAAGCAACAGAAACATGTACGTAATATTTATTATACATAGGACGAAGATTTCATACTCTTACAGTGTTTCAATGTAACATAAGAGTTGTCATAGGAACACTTTATACATAAACGATTTATCCTATGTTGACTAGGTGATATAGTTGTCCGATTTAAATTAAATTTGTCAAAACTATCTTGGATCTTGCAAATCCTAACTCACGTAAGCTTAAGGTGAATTGCTTGGCAAAAAACAAAAGTTTTCCTTACAAAAACTCAACTTTCGAGCGATCCTTCCTATGGTAGCTATGTGATATAGTAAGCTTATTTGCATCAAATTATGTGAAAACTAGTTAGTCCTAATAAAACCTCAGATTTTGTAAATTTCAAGCGGATAGTCTAGCAAACAAGAAAGTTTTCCTTACAAAAACTCAATTTCCAAGCGATCCTTCCTATGGTAGCTATATGATATAGTAATCTAAATTGTATGAGATTTTTGAAACTTTAGTTGATCCTTATAAAACTTAGCCTCACTAATTTTTAAGCGGATATCTCAATAATCAATAAAGCTTTTCATACAAAAACTCAATTTCTAAGCGATCCTTTCTATGACAGCTTTACGATATAGTTAATCGATTTGGATAAAATTAAGAGAAAATTGTTTTATCATTATGAGACAGAAATTCAATAAGTTTCAAGCGCATAGCCTAACAAATAACAAAGTTTTCCTTATAAAAACTCAATTTTCAAGCGATCCTTCCTATGGTAGCTATATGATATAGTAATCTAAATTGTATGAGATTTTTGGAACTTTATTTGGTCCTTATAAAACTTAGCCTCACTAATTTTCAAGCGGATATCTCAGCAATCAATAAAGCTTTTCATACAAAAACTCAATTTCCAAGCGATCCTTTCTATGACAGCTTTACGATATAGTTAATCGATTTGGATAAAATTAAGAGAAAATTGTTAAATCATTATGAGACAGAAATTCAATAAGTTTCAAGCGCATAGCCTAACAATTAACAAAGTTTTCCATACAAAAACTCAATTTCCAAACGATCCTTTCTATGACAGCTGTATGACATAGTTGTCCGATCCAATTCATTTCGACTTATATATAGCTTATCACAATAAGAAGTAACTATGCCAAGTTTCAGATAGATAACTTAACAACTAAGATATAAACCTGCAGATTTAAACTTTTCAATTATACTAAGGATTCTTTCAAACTATTGCAAACTGCTTGTCGAAATATTAATATCCTTGAAAGAGTGTAGTAAAAGTAAAGTGTGCCACAAGTGTAACATACATGAAGTTAACTTCCTCTCTGTGGCAAACATTTTCAATTTCCCCAATGCATTTCCAGTGTTCTCTTCTCTCTCTTTCTCTGTGAATGAAATCAGCGCATTGTGCGCTTTTAGGCTCTGCCATTGCTATCTGTGCGACATGTCGCATGCGGCATCATTTGTTGCAACAAAGCGAATGACAGCTCAGTGACAGAATGCGACTGTTGCACCGGCTAAATGTAACTTTACGTTTACAGTTAACGCATTGAACGCATACTCTGTAAATTATATAGATCAACTGTGGGGTATATAATGTCTGAAATTATAATTGCTACAAATTAAGAGAAAACAATTTTTGCAATATGTGAAAAGAAAAACATGTTAATGCTTGCTTATGCAGATTTTTTACATGCTTCTGCATGTTTATGCTTGTCTAGCATTTTATTGCCATTTGCCGTTAGGTAAATTTGAAACGCTGCTACGCATACAAGCTGACTTTTGACAGCATTTTGTGTTTGTATTTTTTTTTTATTTTTGGCGGGTTCAGCAAATGTTGCTGCTGTTGCTGTTTGATGCCTCTAAGCGCAGCTTTCAACGCGTTAACGCGCTGAACTCAAATACACAGAGAGAGAGAGAGAGAGAGAGAGCTTTGCAGAGCGACAATCGTCACATGCCTTATGGCTTATAGCTGTTGGCTTATGGCACTAATTTGGCCATTTTTGGCGCTTTTGCTATTTTGATGCTGTGTGCAATGTGCAAATCACTTCAATCAACTCTACGTTGTGCTATGGACACTGCAGATGTAGGAGTGACATAAATGAACATTGTTGAAGATTGATAGAAAAAGAACTGAGAGAGAATTTTAGAGAGTGAGAGAGTTAGTGAGAGTGAGAGAGAAGAATGAAGAGAAAGTTAGCAAGAATTGTCTAGATGAAGATGAGAAACAAGAAAGAGAAAATGACTGAGAAAGAGATGCAGATAAAATGAAAGAGAGAATGCAAGAGAATTACAGAAACTGAGAAAAAAAATATAATGTGATAGAATATATAGTAAAAAAGAAACTGAGAAAAAAAATATAAAGTGATAGGATATATAGTAAAAAAGAGAAAGAAAAATCCGGGATAAGAAGCGAAAAGGATATTGAATAAGAGAAATTAAAAATGAAAGTTCTTGGCGCAAATATAAATATAGATTGAGAAATATTTTGAATAAATATAAGAATAATTTAATAATAGATATTATATATACAAATCGTATAGCATAAATTTTCTTACAAACTTTCAACAATTTTCTCGATTATATTAAATTTTTCCCAATTTTCAAAGTCAGGCAACACAAGAGAATCTGTAGCCAAGTTTAAAGTCTATAATTTTTACACCCTTGTAGAAGGTTTATTCATTTTGGACTGGATTTTGTAATACTCTTTAGGAGGTGTGGCAGGCCCAATAAAATATACATAGATATTCTTGATCGGCATCGAAAGGAGAATTCAAATATATGCATATGCGTATGTTTCTCTGTTTCAATCCAGATTTGTCTCAGAGCTTTAAAGTTATCTTAATGAAACTTGGTATGCATATTCCTTATACGATCTGCCCAAAATTATGTATTTTTTTTTAACAATTTAGAATTTGGATTTAGTGACGACTTACACGTTTCATATAAATTTGGTGACAAATTGGATAACTATTTCATATTCGACCAAAAATTGAATTTTTATATAAAAAGCAAGGGTATGAAATCTTCAGTCAGTTAAATAAAATTTTGCTTTCTTTGTTTCCCTTAGTATTTTATATTGTTTGTAGCTGCATTTCATCAGCATAAATACACATTTATATAATATATATATACAGATATATATATATATAGTATGTACAATCTTATGCATATCGCATTGTTGCTGTAAGAAAAATAAAAAATGATGTTGCAATTGCAGCGCTTACTTTAGCAAGCATGTTGCAATATGCTTGACCATAATTTTTTTTTTTTTTTTTTTTTATTGCCATCTTGCAACATGCATACAGTGTTGCAACTAGAAACTGTTTTAGTCTTTCTTTCATTTTTTTTATTGCTTGCTGCTTGCTTTAGCTTAAACGCCTCCTTTGATTGCAGCGTCCACTTTTGACTTTGACATTATGCAAATGTGAAAAGCGCAGGCAACAGAATAAAAAACATAAAGCAAAACAAAACGAGCAAAAACAAAGAGAGAAGAGAAAATAGAAAAGTGAAGAGGAAAAACAAGAATTGAAAAGCAAAAGCAATGCTTATGAAATACTGTGTAAAGCATCTTCAAATGGAGACTTATCGATAAATGCGTATATCGAAATGGGCCGCTGTTCTAATTAATTGATAAAATGATAGACAAAAGCTAAAATATATCGATGAATACATAAAAGCATAAAATGTTAAATCGATATATCGATAATTGGATAAATAAATATATAGATTTATCCATAAATGCTTATCAAAATAGACCAACTTCTACTAGATTTATAGACAGTTGCTTAAATAGTTCGAACGTTAAGATTAAGTAAGTAGCATAAATAAATCGATAGACAGGTAAATCGATTAGCATATGAGAAGAGTTTGATAATTAGACTGATAATTATATATTATAGATAGACTGTGAGATCAATGTATAGACTTATCGATTTATATATTTATCGATATACTCATAATTCGATTAATCGAAACAACAATGTATCGAAATTTATCGATAGAAACACACAACAAGATAATAAAAAAAAAATTTATATTTATCGATATTCAAGTATAATCTCTATAACTCTGCAGAATGATTTAGATTTAATCGATTGGCATATATATATCGATAGACACACATAATGTTATTAATCGGAATGCACATTTATTGATAAATAAGAGGCAGATAATTAGATATGTAAATACACTAGACATTAATCGATTGACAAATTTATCGATAAACAGAATATAAACGACCATAGGTTTTCTTACAGGGTAGCAAATACTTGAAGATGTTTCGGTGCACATATTATATTATGTATATATTTTGCCATATTTCTTTTACTGATGCTGCTGCTGCTACTGCTGCTGCTTCTTCTTCTATTCTTCTTTATTTTTTCGCTAGTATTTTTCAACATTTTTCTAGTTGTTGCTGTTGTTGCCAAAGAAAAATATATACTAAACATTATTATACTGCTGCTGCTGCATAGCGATGTTTGCGTAAATGTTGCGCATTGCCAATGGCCAGAGAGTGGGCGTAGCCAGAGTTGTGGGCGTTGTCGTTGTCGTTGTCGTCGGGATGGGCGTAAGCTTGACGTCCAGTTCAAATTTTTTTTATATTTTTTTCATATTTTTTTTGTTTTATTTTTGTTGTTGCTGTTGTTGTTCAAGCTAATTTAAAATTTATGATGACAAAAATGTGCTGCACTTGAGCGGCTGTTGCAGCAGCAAAAAAAAAAAAAAAGTTGAAAGGCAACTGCAACTGCAGCAGTCAGCAAAAGAACAACAACAGCAACAAAATTGAAAGCACTCGTAAATATGACGACAAAAGGCAAAGAAAAAGCTGGCAAAAAAAAAAAAGCGCAAAAATTGCAAATGCATAAAACAGAAATAAAATATTCATTGTACACTTTTAGGCATCGAGTTGTTATACGAATAACGAAATCGAAAAGTTTCAGTTCAGCAACTGTTGTGCACACTGCACAGATTCATACAATATATAATATACTCTACATTTGTTGCCACAAAAGCAAAAGTTGCATCGACTGCAGCAGCATCGATTGTGAATATTTTATAATAGATTTTTAATTTTTGTGTTTCTTTTGTGTGTGGCAACACAATGTGGCAAGTAACTGGTGGCAGTTGGTCATGTCTGTTGTAGTTTTGCGTTTAGTTTTTCAGCGCCTCTCCTCTTCCCCCCATTCAATTTTCCATGCCGCTGTTGCTGCTGCTGCTGGCTGCCGTTCATTTGCTATCATTAAAAACGTCATGCAGCAATGCACAAAGCACAAAAAACGAATGCATTCACATTCATTCATTGCATTCATTCAGTCATTCATACGCTATATACACTATGCGAATTGGTTGCATGCAACAATGGCTAGCAAAACTTTTGCATTGCATAGCAATAGGCGCCAAACACACACACACTAGCTGGAGAGAGAGAGAGCGCGCGTGCACGTGCAACATACTTGAGGTAAATGCACAATTCGTGCAACCAGCACCTAACATAATGGCAACAACAATGCAGCAGCAGCAACTAACTGCAGCAGCAACGAGTATAGCTGCAACTGCTACTGCTACTGCTACTGCTGCTGCTGCTGCAAGTGAGCAACTTTTGAAGAGGTCATTGCGGTTTATTTGCCAACTTCTCGCTGTCGTCCAGCTCAAAGCAAAAGCAGCAGCAAGCAAACTTTTCTCTTGTTTTTTTTTTTTTTTTCTTTTTTTTTGTATTTTCTTTTCTTTTCTTTTACTCTGGTCGAACAAAAGCTAGCGTCAACTTATTGCAGTCGGTCGGCAGTCTACATACATATGTTAGCACAACTTATAGCCTCAAGGCGTCTTTCTTAACTTATTATTACAGATTTATAGTTGTTGCTACTCCTGCTGCTGTTGCTGCTGCTGTAGTTGTTGCTGTTGTTGTTGTAGTTTATTGTATTGTCAAATGTGCTAGATTTGCACTTTGAACTCTTAACAAACTAATAAATATCGAGAGGAATTCCAATCAAAAGTTGAAATGTTAAATTTCTTATTTTTTTTTTTCATTTTATATATAAAACTTACATATATGTTCTTCAACAATCTTGAAAAACTAAAATTTAAAATTCAACTAAAACATAGACCGTGCAGAACTATTGACTGTTACCTAACTCGGCAACTTAAACAAATCAGAAATAAAAAAAAATAGAACAATTAATTATACATAATAAATATTAATAATAGAAAAGTTATATAAATTGAGCGTAGGGAATTTTAATTTAATTTAATTTTAAGAAGAGCATTGCTGGTAATCATTAGATGAAGG
>JBAMBR010002848.1:0-98327 GCA_037044475.1 Zaprionus obscuricornis
TGAGTATGAATATGAATAAGAGTATGAATATGAGTATGAATATGAGTATGAATATGAGTATTAATATGAATATGAATAAGAGTATGAATATGAGTATGAATATGAGTATGAATAAGAGTAAGAATATGAGTATGAATATGAATATAAGTATGAATATGAGTATACATATGAGTATGAATATGAATATGAGTATGAATATGAATAAGAGTATGAATATGAGTATACATATGAGTATGAATATGAGTATGAATATGAATATGAATATGAGTATGAATATGAGTATGAATATGAGTATGTATATGAATATGAGTATGAATATGAGTATGAATAAGAATAAGAGTATGAGTATGAATATGAGTATGAATATGAGTATGAAAATGAATATGAATATGAATATAAATATGAGTATGATTATGAATATGAATATGATGTATGAATGAATATGTATGAATATGAATATGAATATGAGTATGAATATGAATATGAATATGAGTGTGAATATGAATATGAGTATGAATAAGAGTATGATTATGAGTATGAATATGAATATGAATATGAGTGTGAATATGAATATGAAGAGTATGAATATGAGTATGAATATGAGTATGAATATGATTATGAATATGAGTATGAATATGGTCATGAATTTGAATCTGAATATGTATATGAATATGTGTATGAATATGAATATGAGTGTGTAGATGAATATGTTAGTGAATGAACAGAAATATAAATATGAATATAAATATGAACATGAGTATGAATATGAATAAGTTCATATAGAAATATGAGTATGAATTTGAATATGGGTAGTAGTATACATGGGAATATGAATATGAATATGATTATGAATATGAGTATGAATATGAGTACGAATATGAGAGTGAATAAGTACGAATATGAATATGAATATAAATATGAGCATGAGTATGAATATGAATAAGTTCAAATAGAAATATGAGTATGAATTTGAATATGGGTAGTAGTATACATGGTAATATAAGTATGAATATGTTTATGAATACATTCAGATACCTATTCATATGAATATTTAACTAAATGAAAGTGAATACTTTGCCTAGTGTTGTCTATGCTCAAGAATTTTTGAGTTGATGTTGCAAGTTCAAATTGTTCAAGTTGAATAAATAAACGTAAAAATGTGAGACAAGATGTCAGGCAGCTTATTTAAAATATTAGTTTGTTATATGCTATGTGGCATGCTAGGCAGCACTCATACCAGTTGCCACATCAATTGGCAATGCATGCAACAAGAAAATGCGAAAATGCTCGTAAAACTGCTGATGCATTACGACAGCAAACGGTTGGACGCTGTGCTACTGCTGTTATTTCTGCTGCTGCTGTTGTTGCAGCAGTTTGACTTTTGAGGCCAATGACACTTTGGGGCAGTTTGCCCCCAAACCATATACTACATGCCACAGAGTGCAAAAATGTTCACGCGTTGCGCAGCGACCGCCCGCCAGGCTCAAGCTCATGCTCGGGGGCCAAAGCCGTAGGGCAACTCCCCAATGGGATCAGCCAACACATTATAGAGGCTTGCCTCAGCCTCTGCCTCCACAACTGCCAGCTTGCCTTTGCCATACGAGCGCGCGAATCCTTTTGAATATGCAACGACGTCATTTTCAGTTGGTCCTTGGTCCAATGCTCATACGCCCCGTTGTCATTGTCATCGTTCTAGTTGTTCTTGCAGTTTTTCTTGTTGTTTTTGTTGTTGTCGCCCGCTCTTATTGTTGATTATTGTGTTTGACATAATAGGCTTTACGCTCCAAAAAAAAAAAAAAAAGAAATGAAGGAAAATACTAAGAGCAAGCGGAAGAACAGCAAAAGAAATGATGAAGAGCAAAAGACAGGCAACAAAAAAAAAAAGCTGAACAAAAAAAAAAAGAAGAAAAAGCTGAACAAAAAAAAAAAATCCTTTCGCTTTGCTTCTTTGGCAAATTGTAGGAAAATCCCTTTTCGCTTGCTTGCCAACTTTTCCCCAACAACAACAGCAACAACAACAAGCAAATGCAAACTGTGAGCGCTCCGGCGACAGCTGTGTGCTCAATACAAATAATTGCGCACGACTCCCCAGTTGAGTCAACGACAGTTCTATAGCAGGCCGCGGGCAGCACAGCGCACAGCACAACACACAGCAGGCAATGTAGTAGCTAGCATCAATGGGGGGGGGGAGCTGAAACAAGACTGAAAGCTTATCAAATGATTCAACGAACATTTTTATACACTTTACATATTTTTTGATCAATTTTTATAGCTAGATCAGCTAAATTAATGCTATAGTGTTACAACTTGACTTTAGCTTGACAGACAATGTTAGTCTTTACTGCTATGTATTTTTGTCTAGTCGAATAACTTAAGCAACACAACAAAGTTTCATATAGAAAGATACAAGTTGCTATTAGACTATGTCTATACTGCACTATGGCCGCTCAAAAAGAAAACAAAGGTGAAAAGAAAAGATTGATAACCTTTCCCCTTCAGAAGAAAAAAAATAAAAAAAAAATTCTTGCTAAATTTAAAAAATTAGTAGAAGAAACATTTAAGTATTTCCATACTTACTTTTCCCACTAAAATTCTCTCAAGGCAGTCAAAACTTTCCTAGAAGCAGCACAACTGATCTGGCATACTGCTATACGGCTATGAGGCTCTGGAGCTTTCAGACACATAAGTATATGTTGTAGCTCTGATAAGTTTCATATAGTAAACTTTAAGATTAGGCAACTAGCTAAGACTTACATAGAGAAAGTTAACAATTTTCATCATGTTCATGAATATACAAATATATATATATGCTATATAGAAGCTGCTATGTCTGTTACTGTGGCCTTGTCAAACTACTAGCTAAAATGAATATACTGCTGTAAGTGTATATAGAGCAACAGCAGAGGCAACAGTCAATGCAGCTGCCTGCTGACTGCTGACTGCTCGTTCTACCTTTTGTATAACATATCATACATAAAGAGAGCGTAATCATATACAACATAGTAATTCCTACAACATTTACACACCCCCCGCCAAACTGGCCAAGACTCACATCTAACAGCTGCTTGAATTGCCTTCATTTACACAAAGTGAAAGAAAGAGATGAAGAGAGAGAGAGACAGCATAACAAGCAGATTTGATGACATTTATTCAAGTCAAAATTAAAGCATATTGTAAATATAGTTATATCAAAAATATGCAAGTATGACTTCAAGTAACTTCAAATAACTTTAACTATGTACAAAATCAATTTGACGCGAAAAATTCTATATAAATAATGTCAATGACATCAAAAAAGAAAAGAGAAATAAGCATAAAAGAGAGAGAGAGAGAGAGAGAGAGAGACCAGGCATCAAGTGAAACTTCATAACTGCTAAGGCTTCAACTTATTAACTTGGCTCAAAGCGATACTCGATTTACAGTTACTTGCGCTGGCATATTGCCTCATCCCCCTTCCCTCCCCTCACCCCTCATTCGCTGCATGCCGTAGGCTGCGCTGTCAAAGCAATGCCAAGAACTTGTCCAAGCAGCGCAAAAGTCCAAAACGAAAAAAAAAAAAAAAACCTCAAAGTCAAAAGCAAGTCGATGAATTTTATGAAAAAGTTTAAGGCGATTTTCTTTTCGCGTTCGCTTTTCTTATTTTTCTCTCTTTTCTCTTTCCCTCTTTGTCATCTTCGTCATCTTCGCTGTTGTTATTCTTTGCACAGCTTATCGAAAAGTTGCGCTGATTGAATTTTTGCAGCACTGCCCAAGCGCAACTTGCATTATGCAACAGTGTGAACTTGGTTAGGGGTGGGGTGGGGGGATTGTTAGGTGTAAGTTGCCATGTGCTAATCTCAAAGTCAAGTTGGGTCACATTTCCATAAACGTGAAAAACACTTTAAAGCTGCCAAGTAATAAAAAGTAAGCACGCAGCGCAGAACGAGAGAGAGACCGATGAGAGAGAGAGAGAGAGAGAGTCATAGCGTGTGAGAGAATGTCACATTTCCGGCGTCTAATCGAAAATCAATGTCAATAGCAAACACCTTACGCCTCATCCCTCCCTTTGCTTGCTGCTTGCAGAGACAGCTGCCGTTTGTTGTTGCGATTTTCTTTTGGTGGCATGCAACGCGGATAAGCAGCTGTTTGTACATTATTTACTCGTAAAGTCATCAATAGTAGCACACCTTAAGCTATACATCTCTCTCTCTCTGTCTCTCACTTTTTCAGTCTGTGGCAACAAATTTTTCAGCTTTAGCTACAGCTACAGCTTTTGCTATTGCCACGTGTCCATGTGGCACACGTCGCGTTGTCTGCGAGTCTGCCAGTCAACTGTCATGGATTTATTGTGGATGCTGCTGCTGCTGTTGCTGTTGCTGTTGCTGCCACTGTGATTTTTAGCTGTAGCATGCCACATCAAAGCCCTACAACACACAAGTAAAAGGCAACCAAACACCAGAAACCGAAAAATCACTGAGCTGTATAATTCGATTTCTGTTTTTACACTCTTCTCTCTCTCTCTTTCTTTTTTTCTTCTTCTTCTTCTATATTGTGCTTCGCTCTTTCTCTCTCTCTCTCGCTATCTCTATCTCTGTCTTGCTTACTCTATTGTTTGCTTACCTGGCACAAAGTACCAGCAAGACAGACAGACAAAAATGCGCTGTGTAAAGTTATAGGCGGAGGGAGCTGGCGTAGAGTGGCGAGTGGCGAGTGGCAGAGGCAAAGGTTGCAGGTTAGTGAGTGGATAAAAACATATAAAACAACATTTTCGTGTATTTTTCTGGTTTTTTTTATTATTATTTTTTTTTTTTCTATATTGTCGAAATAGAATTTCGCATAGAAATAGTCGGAAACATTCGTACTCAATATTCAGTTGAGCAAATCCATCCGTTGTTGTTCAATTCTCCACTTCGACTGCATTCACATGCCACCTCCCTCCCTCTAGCCCCTGCTCATGCCTCTTCCCTTGCACTTCACTCTCAGTCTACTGCTTGCTGTGCTTCACTTATTGGCATTCTGCCGTTGCAATTTCTAGTTTCAACTGAGCAAAAGTCGATAGCATACAGTAGAGAAAGAGAGACAAAGAGAAAGAGAGAGAGACAGAGAGAATAGATTTTTACATGGAATCTCAATGATTTTGTTGTAGCTTCGACGATAAACAAAATTTAAACAAATGAAAAAAAAATGCAATTTGTAGCTGCTGCTCAGCTTTTGCGAGTGTTTATCAAAAAGTTCTTAAAATAACAAAAAAAAAAAACATTTTAAATTTTTGAGCAATTTAAGAAAAAGAAATTTTAAAATTCTCAAAAATAAATTAAAATATAAAATATAAATTATAAAAAAAAAAGGAAAAAAAACAAGAAAATTAAAAAAAAAAATTTATAAAAATATTTTAAAATATACAAAAAATTATAAAAATATAAAAAATAATATTTTAAAAATAAAAACAAGAAAATTTGAAATAATTTTATAAAAATAATTTAAAATATACAAAAAATTATAAACATATAAAAAAAATATTATAATAAAAAAAAACAAGAAATGTAAAATAATTTTATAAAAATATTTTAAAATATACAAAAAATTATAAAATATAATTTTATAAAAATATTTTTAAGCTGACAACAAATTTTATTTAAAAAAATTAAAAATTTACAATTTTTTTTCATTTTTTATTTAAATATTAAAAATTTGAAACTTAAGGCAAAAATAAAAAAACTATTTTTTTTTTTTCAAACATTAACATTTAGCATTGGTAAACTGTTAAATGAACCCTCGCTGTTGATTTTATGGACTTCTTGTCGCAACTCAACACGAATTTTAGAACGCGTCGTTTGTTTGAATAACTTATTGTTGTTGTTATTGCTGTTATCGCTGTTGTTCTTTCTGTTGCTATTGTTGTTGTTGTTGTTGCATGCAATCTGTGCTTGAGTTTGTTTTGCACTGTTTTCGTTACGTTTTAGCTGCAAATAAAATGCATCCTTTATTTAAAAGCACTTATTCATGCATATACGAACTTGTTGTTTATATTAAAAACACACACACAGACTGTGAACGAGAGAGCGTGAGAGAGAGAGAGAGAGAGAGAGAGAGAGCGATGCTACCAGCATGCCATGAATGTACACCAAAAAAAAAAGAGACACACCCACTGCCCACACTCCCGCTGAAGCAGCAGTCAGCAGTCAATACTAACTTTCACCCGCATTGATATTTGTTTGCCTAAAATTCGCTTCTTTACTTGGCAGCAAATTTTATACATCAATGTGCATAGTCTCTCTCTCTCTCTCTCTTTATTGTTGTGTCTCTGTCTGTTAATTAAATGAAACCAGTGAAAGCAAGAGAAAAGCTGTGAAATTTACTTGAAGGTCAGATCCGCATTTTCAAGTACTTTGGCGAACATTGCAATTAGAGCAGCGAAAACCGCAAAGAAACCGCAACAAAACATAGCAAAAGTTAATTTACTCTCTCATTCTCAGTCTCTCTATCTCTCTCTCTCTCTCTCTTGCCCCTTGGGTTTACTATTAGCAAGCAAAAGAAAAAGACACAGTCCTTAAAAGCGAGAGAGCGAGAGCGAGAGACCGCCGGAAAAGGATCCAACAATCTGTGTGCATTAAGCAACTTTTGTGGCCTTCCCTTTTTATATATATAAATTTATATATATACATACATAATTTTTTTTTTTAAGCCTTTTTTTCTCTTGCATTTCTAACAACTTTAGCCTTATGATTCCTTTATGCAAAAAGTGTGCAAAAAAAAAAAAAGGATAAAAAAATGTAAGAATTGTTGAAAATAGTTAAACAGCAGCTGGACGCCAGTTAAGGAAGCAGCAAGTAAAAATAAAAAAAAAATAAAAAAAAAACTCAGCCCGCCTGCTGTAATGTTTTCCGAGTGTAAAATATGTAAAAAAAAAAAATTATATATAAAATTAAAATTAACCTTAAAATATTCTAATATTTCTTATATCTAATTTTATAAATATTTATGCGCATAATAATTTATTTAAATTTTATTTTGAAAATATTTCGTAAATATATTAAAAAAATATTTTAAATATAAAATTTAAATATAAAATTTTAAATATTTAATTTAATAATATATTTTAATATTATGCTAAAATTTGTTATAAACTTCTTCATATTTAATTCAATGTTTAATAAATTTTTAAAATTATTGATTAATGCTTAAGTATAAATTGTATTGCATACTTTCAGGTGCCAGCGACAAAAGGATAAGAAAGCACAAGCAAAGTCTTAGCAGTACAGCAAGCGGCAAAGCATTAACGATCATAAGTCACAAGACGGTAAACACTATTTGAAGGGCATGTTGCATGTGGCACGTTGCACGTTGCACAGTAATGCCACAGTAACTGAAGGTCATAGTGCAAAAATATGCCTTGCTTGCGGCAACAGGCTGTGGCATGCTATCTATCTCAAGGCAATGCAGGCAAATTTGCAGCCGCCTGACGCATGCCACACACACACACAGACAGAAATCGTGACAAGCTCGTCAAGTTCGCTGCAAGCCAACAGTCGATATGACAACACGTAGCAAGACAGCAGGCAGCTGCACATGCCACAATGTGATATGAAAATCTACAAATAGAAAAAAAAAATAAATATATAGAGAATTTAGTTTTATTTAAAATATAATTTTTGAAAAATTTATTTGTATTTAAATTTAATAAATAAATAAATTTTTAAATAAATTTTTTAAAATTTAAATTTATTAAATAGAAAAAATTAAAAATTATAATAAAAAAATTATTTCCAATAAATGAAGAAAAAAATAAATAAATGATAAAAAAAGGAAAATTTTTCATTGTGCATAGAATGACAAATATAATGGAGAAATGCTTATAATATGCAAAGCACATAATGCAAAATGTATTTTCGGTGTGATTTTCATTTATAATTCGCAACAGGTTTAAGCTATTTGTAGCACAAATACTTGACAGCTTTTCCTTTTTTCCATTTTTTTTCAACGTTTTTGTTCTTAGGGCTGCTTAACGCAGACTGTTTAAGCTATTGTTCAATTATCCCAATATACTATATACTATATATATAATCTTATCCTAGCTGATCTTTGGGTTTGAAGTTGGTTGCTAAGCATTTAAGAGCCGCATAAATAGTTAAGTAAATTGTCTGTCTGTTTGCAGCGTTTATTTTTGATGTGAAAATGTCAATCTGTTGCCCCAAAAATACACAAAGCGACTGACTGCAAGACAAAGAGAGAGAGAGGCAGCAAGAAGTATAAACAAACAAAGGAACTGAAAAACCAGCACAACAACAGCAACAACAAAATTATATAAAATATCCCATGGCAGAAGAAGTTCTTTTGCATTTCAGGTGACAAGCGTAAAGCACAGACAGCAGCAGCAGCAGCAGACAGTCAAGGTGTGAGTATAAGAGAAAGAGAGAGACAGAGGAAAGTAAACAGCGCGCTTTTGGTTATGTGATAATATCAAGTAGCAAATGCCAAAAATACAAAAGAACTAACAAGCAAACACACAGACATAGTGAAAGGGAAAGAATGATAGAGAGAGACACAGACACACACATTGCCAGAAAAACCGCAATGTCAGTTGTATAAAATGGTGAGAAGGGATGCTTCGTATATGCTACAACAAAAATAGTGCTCACTAAGCATTAAAAATGATAATTAAATTTTCAACAATGAAACCGAGAAACTGAGAACAAGGACAACAACAAGCGACACGCCAAACCTTGCCAGATTCTACCTTACCGCACCGCACCTCAGTCATGGCGCGTCTGCACTAGATACGTCTGTAAAGCTCTTAATCATAAACATGCGCAGCCACTTTAACTGCAAACCTCTTTCCCTCCCCCCGCCACTGCGACTCTTATACTGCTTAATAGCCTTGGCTACGAATCTATGGCTATGAGACTAACGTGCTGCTATACCCAGCAGTCTATATATATGTCTGTGTCTGTGTGTGTATGTTGAAGTAGCCCGGCGGATTGCTAAGCATATGCGCATATAAATTAACATAGACACCCGAGTATTTAATTAAAATTCCATCAGTCTGCCAACAAATATACACACACACACACACACACACACATACACATACAGATACATAGACAGTTAGATAGGCATACACATTTTAGCCGTTAAGCTTGAAGGCAAAGCCACCAAAAACCACACGCAAAACGTAGCAGCAACAGCGCGTCCGAAACTGAATCTGCCGTGCTATGCCTCAGGCGACATTCAACGAGTATGTGCAAACAAAAGGCACCCAAAATACGCTTGCTCTCTCTTTCACTCGCTCTCTCTCTCTCTGTCTTCTTCTGGTCGGCAGATAAAGTTAAAGTTAGCTAAGCGGACGACAGGTGGCAACAGAAAACAGACAGCAGACAAAGCTGACAACGCGCACAAGAGCCGCCAACGGGCAACATCGATGCTGACTGATGAAGTGCCACTTGCCAGAACAAAGATGATGATGTTGTTGTTGTTGTTGTTGTTGTTGTTGTTGCTGTTGTTGTTGCTGATAGGGTTGATAGAACTGTATAAGCTGCAGACAAATGCTGCTACTGCCACTGCTTCCACTGCTGCTACTGCTACCTCTTCTTCGTGATAAGCACCGCAACATAATTAAGTTGACGCAGTCGACGACGTTGAGTGGCAAAACCAAAGTCAAAGTGAAATATGCAAAACAATTTTCAACTGTATTTCTCCCATAATTAAATATGGATTTAACTCTGCATAAAGGCGACAGGTAGCATTTCATATGCTCCCCCCCCAACAGGTAGTTGACAGCGCCAAAGGGACAGTAAAATGTTTGCCTAAAACGGACAAGCTCTAAGCCTGCTGTTTGTTGACAGCTTTGCAGCGTGCAACGTTACACAAATATAAGAAATAACACAAAGAGTTTATCGATTCACAGTTACGCTACACAGAGCTGCGTAATATAATTTAAAATCAAGTAAAAGCAATGAAAATTATAGCAGTTGCTAAAAAAAAAATAGAAAATTAATAGAAAATATTTTATAAATAATAAAGAAAAATATATAAATAAAAAAAAAATATTTTAAATATTATAAAAAAAATATAAATAAAAAAAATATTTTTAAAAATGTAAAAAAAATATATATATTTAAACAAAATAAAAAATAATTAAAAAAAAATATAAATAAATATAAAATGAAATTAATTAATTAATATTATTTTGCAGCAATTTAAAAATAATTTAAAATTAAATAAATATAAAATAAAAAAAAATATATTTTAAATATTATAAAAAAAAACTATAAATAAAAAAAAAAAAATGTTAAAAATATAAAAAAAAAATATATTTAAACAAAATAAAAAATGTTGTATATTATAAGTAAAAAAAAATATAAATATAAATAAATAAAATGAAATTAATTAATTAATATTATTTTACAGCAATTTAAAAATAATTTAAAATTAAATAAAAATTCAATAAAAAAAAATTTAATAATAAATAAATAAAATTAGTTATTAAGATTTTTCAGCATTTGCAGTATTTTCTGTACAGAGTTAAACAAGTTGAATTAAAAAAAAAAAAATTAAAAATGTATAAAAAAAATTAAGAAATAAATGTTAGTCATAAAAAAAAAACCAGAAATTAAATAAATGTTGGTCAACAAAATCTTTTTTTTGTAATGTTCTATGCCTAAATTTTTTTTTATGCTGAATTACTGGGTATAAAGCATTTATGTATGTCAGCGGCTCAATGAGTATTTAATGCGTCAAAACTGTTTAAATTTCTATTGAGATTTTTTTTTTTTATTTTTTTTATTTCGTTGTCAGTTTTGTTTTGACTTTTGTTTTGGTCACAGATGTTGTTGTCGTCGTTGTTGTTATTGTTGTTGTTGTTCATTCGTTATTTTGTTGTTATTTGTTGCTCTTCAAATTGCACAAAAACTGTAGCTTGGTTTTCAACTTTTTAACCATATAGAATAAACCAAATAGACCTCACACACACACACACACACTGAGACACACATATGTGCCATATACAGATACATGTATATGTATATATATATGTATATATAACACGCAAATGGTCATCCTGTGGAATCATTTATTTTCCACTTTGGGCCAGCAGCAGAAAAACACAGAAAAATAAAACGAAAAGTTTTTAGTTAGCTTTTGATGAGGGTCAACTCAACGCTGGGCGCACTTTTCAAGTGCCAACCTCATACTCCCTTCATCTTTCTCTCTCTCTCTCTTTCTCTCTATCTATCTCTCATTCCATTTAACCCACATGTTTCGAATCTTCTGCTCGTAAAGCACAAAAAAAAAAACAAAAAAAAATAACAGAAAAAAAAGGAAGAAGCAGCAAAGTATGACAATAGTTTGGGCTATTGTTTTTGACATGACTTTCTATCAAAAACAAATTTGCTGTTCTTTGTTGTGTGTTACTTTCGCTGCCATTCTCTGCATTTTTCTCCATATCCTTCTCCTATCTTTTGTTTTTTTTTGTTACAAATCGAGTGAAAACAGATGAAAAACCCTTAGATAGCAATATCACATATTACACAGACAACAATATTATTTTTTTTTCTTTCTCTTCATTCTGTTTTTATTTTTTTTTTTCGTTTGTCTTCAACGTCGACAATCGACAAGTTCAATTTGCCTTACGGCTCAAAGGTTTTCAAATAATCAAAAAAAAAAAAAAATTCTTTTATTTTTGTTTTTGCTTCAATTTTATAACGCAAAAAAGTCTGCATACTTTTGAGCGGCGCATGCAAATAGTTTTTACTTCAAATTTGCCTTAGTTCAGTTTCATTTCGAATGCAGCTTAAAAATATGCAGCATTTTCTGTATGCAATATTAAACTGCATTTGGTTTGTGAATAGGAAAACAAATAGCGGGAAATCTTTTATATAAATAATATTGTGACTAACATACAAAGTCAGAACAAATGTGAATAGATCACATATAGACCTTATCGATATGGCCTTTTGATAGGGCGATAAACACACACACACATACAGATAGTAAAAGAGAAAATGAAATCTGTGGCATTGCGGCCGACCGCAAAGAGACATGCAACAAAATTATTGTTGTTGCAGCAAATAAAAAATGATAAAATGTGTAAGCCCATAAAATCAATGCGGCACACACCCACAGCTGGATGAGAAAAGCCATACACACACACACATACACTCACAGAGAGAGAGAGAGAGAGAGAACCAGTTGCAACGTCAGCCTGTGCTGTCAGCTGCAACAATTGCTGCAGCATTTGTAGGCAACGTCAGCGACAGACGACGCAACGAACAAAACCAAAACCATTCTGGCAGTTGGACCGCGGTTGCTACGTGCCACGCACATGTATACCACACACACACACACAAACACACACATACAGACACTCATGTGTCGCTTTTGCTGTCAGTGGTACTGTGCACGAACGCCTTCAAATGGCTGCGTTAGTGTTTTGGCTTTCGTACTTAACTTGAAAACAATTAGTCACAAAATTTAATTTCTATTTCAATGGAGCAAACGTTGTATATTCTATGTTATACGTTATACATTGCACGTTGCACGTTGCACGTTGTACGTTGTACATTGCATGCAACATGCCAAGCAAAAGTACGAAGCAAGCAATCAACTTCTTCAACTAACTAATTGCTGGTGAAAGTGAAGCAAACCTTTCTCTCTCTCTCTCTGTACCTTTCTCTCTCTCTGTTGGGTTAGCCAACATGTCAGCATCAGTTTACAGTTATAAAACGAGCTTAAACGAGCTTTAAGTGATCCAAGCAAATATAAACTTGCTGCATGCTACAACTTTATTTTATAATTGACTTTGATTGCGTAAAACTTAAAGCTCTAACTACAATTTGCTGGACAAGCTGCTTAAAGCACAAGCGATTGGTGTGTGCAGCTTAAAATATCATTTGATTAAGCTAAACATGAGCTTAAAGCTCATTAAAATATTTAATTTTGTCATTATGCTTAAAATTTTCATGTTTCATTTGATTAGATGAATTAGAATTTATTTCAGCTTGAAAGCGCATTTAAACGAAGATGTTTTAATTTTCAGAGAGTGTCTGATCGTTGTTGAATATACTTAGTCAGAGTGTCAGCAATACTGTCTATTGATTAAGCAAAAGTAGAGCTTAAAGCTCCTTAACATCTTTAACTTTTAATTTTTTTGCTTACATTTATGCCTGCCCATCAAATGTGAATGTAGAGCTTTAAGCTCATATAAATAATGCTCGATTATTTATATTAAACTTAAACCAATTTCTAACTTAAAACTTCATCTGTCAATTTTGTCAATAAATCAAATGTAGAGCTTAAAGCTCATTTAAATATTGCCCAGATATCAAGCTCATTTTGACAATTCTTCCCTTTGCATATCTATCAGGATTAATCCAAAGTTATTTACACACAAAGCTTTGCATGCTTGCAACTTTCTGTTTTTTCTTTTTTGGTATTTCAACTGTTTATGCCTTCACTTTGCAGTTTTTGTTAGTTAATATGAAGTGAGCTTGAAGTCAGCTAGTGTCATTGGATAACAGTCAAAACACAAATGAAGCTGCCGTCAAAGCATTTGCTTCAAATGCGATATCAATGATGTATTTTTGATTGCAACTGCTTAAAACAAGAAGCGAATAACAAAATAACGCAAATAACGCAAAAACGCAAAAGCGAAAAACACAAACGCAATCACAATCAACAACAAAAAAAAAAAGAAAATTGCGAGGGCGAAGTCCTGTGGCAACTGTGAATTGAGGACTGTCGACTGTCAACTGTGGACTGCTGCTGCATGAAACCAGACAACAAAAACAACAATAACAATAACAAAACAAACAAACAAACAAGAGGCAAAAGCATCATCATAACCTGTAGAGCGACATCGGGCAACGGAACGTAACGAAACGCGAGGCGAAAAGCGAAAGTTCACACCGAAATTGAAACCCAACAAACTGCGAAGCTGCGTGGCATGCCCCATGCGACCCCATGAAGGCAGCAGCCCAACATCCAGCAGTAAGCAAAGCAAAAGTAAAAAGAAAGAAAATAAAAACGAAGAAAAAGCAAATCTGTGTCGCATAAGCTGAGGCGCAAAATGAAGATGACAATAAATTCGATTCGATTTCGCTTTGATTTAGTTTTGGGAATATCATCAAGCATGGATTACTCAACATCATCTCCAACTCTGATGATGATGATGATGCTGATGATAATAATAATGATGATGATAATGATGATGATGGTTTAGGTTGAGGTTGCATGATGTTGATAACGTTGATGATGACAGCGATTGTCGCCTTATGCCATTTGCTTGGGTCAAAATGAAAGCAAAGTAAACACAGAAATAGATAAGAGACAAGCAACAACAACAACAGCAACAGTAACAACAACAACAACAATAATAATAATAAAAACAACAAACAGCAAATAAAATACCAAATGAAAATAAGACAAAGCAAATTCACGCACATGGCAAAGGTCTTTGGTTTCCTCTGCAGCTCAAACTTCGCTCTCTCTACATTCCCATGCTCAATACTAGCAAAACGAAAGCAAAGATGATGAAGACAGACAGGGAGACAGTGAGACAGAGAGACAGTGAGACAGACAGACATACGCCAAATCCTGCTTAGCTTATGTTGGCTTTCAAATTTTGATTGAAAAAATCATAGAAGAAATTTTTTTTCTTTTTCTTCTTTTTCTGTTTCTCTTCTTATTTTTTTCTTGTTACTGCGAAACTATAAGTGCCATGCCCACAGTGAGCGATAAATAGCGAATTTTGTTGCCACAGATTGTCATAATATATTTGTAGGAGAAAATAAACTTATTTTATTCCAATTCTCATTCGAATTCCAATTTCAATTCCCAATTCTTATAATTCCAATTTTTTATTTTTCTTTTTCTAAATTTTCGACTCTACAAAAAGATAAAAAATAATAAAAAAAAAAATTTAAAAAAAATATATCATATATATTTTATACTGATAATTCACTTTCATAAACTATTTAATTTCCCTATGGAATTTCAGTATTTTTATATTTCCATAATTATATTTTTGAGTATTTTTTATTATTATTTTTATTTTATTTGTATTTTTAAAATTTTAATTATAATATTAAAGTCTCACATGTTGATAAGAAACACAATCGCTTTTGCTATAAAAAGTCATTTGCAAGTGTCGATCAACTCAGTTCATGTAAACATTTCATCAGAATAAATAAATTGCATAAAATGTTGAAATTTATTTTATACATAATATTTATCAATTATTTTTTTGCATACACGGAATCTTATGTAATGATTGAATTGAATGAAACGAAGGCTTATTTATCTGTTAAATTGGAATTAGTTGAATTAAAGTGAGTATAACTTCAACTAGAATTGATATATATATAGTATATAAATATATTGTGAACTATATAGAAATGGACAAAAACGTTTGGAAACATTGCTCAATGATTTAATGAATAAAATGAATAAACTTCAAGTTGAATCTTTAGCTCGAAATTGTGCCACGACAGCTGCATTATCTGTAAATCATAATAAAACTACTGCTGGCAACTGGACAATTATTTTAAAGCGTTTCGATGGAAGTGAAGATTTCTATCGCAATTGGACAGATTATAAAAATGGTTTCGGTAATCCGAATGGTGAATTTTTCTTGGGTTTAGATAAAATTCATGCCATGACTGCAGAACAAATGCAAGAATTGCGCGTTGAACTAGAAGATATTCGAGGTAATATCAGCTATGAAACATATGATGAATTTGCCATAGGAAATGAAGAAGAAGCATATATATTACATACTGTGGGCAAAGCAAATGGCACTGCTGGTGATTCATTAAGCTATCATAAGAATATGAAATTCTCTACCAGAGATAGAAATAATGAACCAAATCCAAAAAACAATTGTGTCGGTGCATATCACGGTGCATGGTGGTATAACGAATGTCACAAAAGGTTATTAATAATTAAGATAATAATAATTTCTGATAGATAATAATTTCATGTTCAATCTTGCAGCAACTTGTTGGGTAAATATACGGACAATAGTGGTGGCAAAGGTGTCACTTGGCTTGCTTTTGTTGAACAGTCCCTGAAACGAGCTGTGATGATGATAAGACCAAAAAAGATCTGAGTCATCCGATTGCGATCTCTCGACACTTTTGACATTCTCGTCTCATCTTTGATTTCTGCTTATCTGCTCAAAATTTATTTTCTTTTTATTTTTGTTTATTAATAAAAAAAAGAATTAAAAATGAAAATTAAAAAATTTTGAACATTTTGCATTATTAATTATAGAATTTTACAGGTTTTTATTTTAATAAATATTTTCTAGGAATATTTAATCGATCAAATTTTCGTAGTGCCATAAATGTTTTTCCTTTTTCTGTTTTTTTTTTTTAATTTTTTTTTTTTTTGAAATGCCAAAATATTAAATAAATATTATTTAATATAATTAATGAATATTTTTTTTTTATATTTTATTTATTTTATTTATTGTTTATTTCTTTTAAAATTGACATTCTCGTATCATCTTTGATTTCTGCATATCTGCTGAATTTTATTTTTTGTACTATTTGTTTTCTTTTTTTTTTGTTTATTAATAAAAAAAAATTAAAAATGAAAATTAATAAATTTTGAACATTTTGCATTGTTAATTATAGAATTTTACAGGTTTTTATTTTAACTAATATTTTCTAGGAATATTTAATCGCGCTCAAATTTTCGTAGTGCCATAAATGTTGTTTTTTTTTTTTTTTTTTTGTAATGTCAAAATATTAAATAAATATTATTTAATATAATTAATTAATAATTTTATTTTTAATTTATTTTATTTCTTTTAAAATTGTTCATTCAATTTGTTTTCATTCAAAATTAATTTATGCGGCACGTGGCGTTGATAAGCAACAGCAACAGTCACAATTTGCTATATAAAGTCGTTTCAGACAACAATCAGCTATAAGTTCTTGTAGACATTTAGTTCGCTAAACAATTGCGAAAAAAAATGTTGAAAATTCTTTTAATAATATTAATAATAAATTCGATGAGTTCATTTACGGAAACTTCTCAAAAGAAATTATGTGATACAATGAATGCGCAATTAGCTGAAATAAAGTAAGTATAACATATAACGATAACGATAAGTATAACGATAACATCAATTGATGTAATCGATTCGAATGCAACTTCAATTCAAAAATAGACATGGACAAAAACGTTTGGAAGGATTATTAAATGATTTAATGAATAAATTGGATTGGCCGAAATTTTTTAAACGTAACTGTGCCGAAGCTGCATTTCCATACTGGCGCAGTGGCATCTACGAAATACTTATACCAAGCTACAGCAAACAACCATTTAATGTACTCTGTGATACTGAAACTCAAGGCGGCACATGGACAATTATATTAAGACGTATGGATGGCTCTGAAGATTTCTATCGCAGTTGGAATAAATATAAACATGGATTTGGTGATCTTAATGGTGAATTCTTTTTGGGCATGGATAAAATTCATGCACTTACCACAGATCAGCCTCATGAATTATTAGTATACCTAAAAGATTTTGATGATGAAGTTAGATATGAGATTTATGATGAATTTGCAATTGGTGATGAAGCACAAGATTATAAATTGCATACATTGGGCACAGCTAGTGGTACGGCTGGTGATTCATTAAGCTATCATAAGAATATGAAATTCTCTACAATGGATAAAAATAATAATCCAGATGTAACAAGCAGTTGTGCAACTTTATTCAAAGGCGCCTGGTGGTATAGAGCATGTCACAAAAGGTAAGTTATATAAGTTTGTATAATATTTCTGATTTATTCATTCATATTTTGCAGTCAACTAACAGGCAAATATTATGATAAATATTATAATAATAATAATGCTGAAGGCAAGGGCATCATTTGGGATGCTTTTCGTGGCAAGGAATATTCATTGCAACAAGCTTTAATGATGATTAGACCAAAAAGGAAATGATCTGCTCGCTACTTTGACAATTTTAATCTCATCTCTGACTTTTCTTATCGCTATGAATATATATATATTTTTTTTTTCAAATGTTTTTTTTTTTTCATTCATAATAAAAATAATTTAAAATTTGCACATTAAAAATTTTATTTATTTACTTATTAAATTTAGTAGCGGCGTTTATTTTAGTTAATGTATATTGGAAAGTGTCGAAGCTGAAAATCAGTTGAAAATAAAATATTTTAAAGAAAAGTTTTAGAGATTTTAAGGTTTTTATGACTGATAATTTCATAGGAAATATTCTTCAAATCAGGTTACTATAATATATAGATATGCAATAGGAATATATATATATTTAATATACTATATATATATAAAAAATTATATATATATATCATATAGCTGTTATAGCAATAATTAATCATAAATTAAAATTTTTCTAGCTAAAAATATTTATTCAATGAGTATAAAAATTTCAGCACTTCAATCAAATTATTTTTCTGGTCATTCATGTTTTCTTTGTTTTTTGTTTTTTCATTTTAAGAGATTAAAAATAAATATTATTTAATTTTTATTAATTTATGTAGCACGTGTCACGCATTGATAAGCTACAGTGTCATGCCACAGTGTCGCGCTTGCTATAAAAACTCGTCGATTCAGACGATGATCGATTAAGTTCTGTTAAACGTTTAAGTCGCAGTCTATTTCAAAATGTTGAAATTAATATTATTAATAATATTAATCAATGGATTTTGTTTATATGCAGAATCTACAGAAATTATTGAACAGAAAGCACAAAATTGTGCAGAAGCTAGTTATGCATCCCGGCGCAGTGGACTCTATGAAATACTTATTCCCAGCTACAGTAATCAATCATTTACTGTAGCTTGCGATGCTAAAACTCAAGCTGGCAACTGGACAATTATTTTAAGACGTTGGGATGGCAGTGAAGACTTCTATCGCAACTGGAGAGAGTATAAAAAAGGATTTGGTAATTTGGAAGGTGAATTTTTTTTGGGATTGGATAAAATCCATGCACTAACTATAGATCAGCCACAAGAATTGTTAGTGTTATTGGAAGATTTTGCTGGTGTTAATACATATGAGTTATATGAACAATTTGGAATTGGCGATGAGTCACAATACTACAAACTACATACATTAAGCAAAGGAATGGGACCCGCAGAGGATTCATTGAGAATTCATAAGAATATGAATTTTGCAACATTTGATAATGATTATTATCATTGTGCTAGAACATATACTGGTGCCTGGTGGTATAATTTCTGTCACGACAGGTATTAAAAATTGAATATGATTTGTGATCTGTTTAATTATTTTTTTGATTTTATTACTTTTGCAGTCAATTGACGGGCAAATATAATGACAATTCAACGGGCAAAGGCGTCATTTGGAATAGCTTTCGGGGCAATGAATATTCATTGAAGCGTGCTATAATGATGATAAGGCGAAAGAACTTCTAAGTGATGCGACGCATAGCGGATCGTTAATCTTCTTAACTTTTGGCTTTTGCTTATCTTTTTTTTATGATTTTTTAATAAAAAAAAAAATTTTAAATTTGCACATTAAATAATTTGTAGTATTTATACTGGGCGTGGCACATCTTAAAAAAAAAATTATAAAAAAATATATTTAAATAAAATTTTTATGGTATATATATATAAAATTTACATATTTCATATTTAGAAATTGTAAACGTGCAGTGTCAAAAGCTTACTGATATGTAGTACAAGTCAAAGGCTAACTGCTGTAAGTAAATCATAAAAGTGTGAAACTTGACTAAGAATTATAAAGCTTTACATTTAGCAAAGTAACGAACCAGATTCATTGCAATGAATAATTCAAAAAACTGCAATTAACATTAAATATATAATATTCATATAAAAAATTTATTTCTTTTAGAATCACATTAAAAACACGTGGATTTAAATAAATAAGCTTAGAACTTAATCTACTTAACATATAGAAAATAATAATAATATCCAGAACATAATACTGGTTTTTTTTATTTTTTTTGCAATTCAAATTTTATATATGTATTTTTTTTAATTAATTTGTAGTCTTATATTTTATTCCGTGACCCTTACAATTAATACGTATTTGTCAAAGCCATAAATTAATTATTAACTTATATGCATCTTAACTTGATCAATCCTATGAACATCATAGACATATGACACTAGCACGTGTCTCAGAGCTCAAAGCAAAGCTAAGAATACTATTACAGCAGGTATACATTTATCTGTTGCCGGTAGAAACCAACAATTAAACATTGGAAAACACAGTGGAACAATGTTCAATATTTGATTCACACAAATTAAAACTAATTAAAGCTAAAACTAATTCGAGCAGCAATTTTATATTGTCTATATATATAGCATAGGTAATAATATAGAAATTAAATAAATGTTAAGGTAGAAAATAATTTAAAAGTATAAAAATTTATTACAATATTTCTAGAAACATCTTTAACAATTAAAATTATTTAAAAAAAAAAAATAGTAAAATTATTAATTAAATAAACATTTTAAATAATAATTTTAAAATATTTTAAATTTAAATAAAAACCGGATAAAAAATATTAAAAAAAAATATATAAAAATTTTAAAAAAAATTAATAAATTAAAAAATTAAAAAAAAAAATTAGATAAATATATTAAAATAATTTAAATAAAAATGTATAAAAATTTAAATAAAGAAAATACAATTTTTGAAAATATTCTAAATTTAAATAAAATTAAATAAATGAAATTTAAAAAAATATTAATTATAAAACAAAAATAAATAAATAAATAAAAATAAAAAATAATATTAATTAAATTATAAATTTCGAAAATCTAAAGCAAATTCAGTAGCCTGTCATACCTCAAAAGTTGCCTGCCTATATGTCCGCCCAAGAGAGAGAGAGAGAGAGAGTATAACTGATGAGCGGTAGAATACAAAGCTTTAATAAATACAACATCTTAACTGAACCCATTATTTTTGAGTATTAGAACAGATGTTAAACAATTAACCTCGCAAGTGTATATAAAAAATGTATAAAAATAAAATCAATAAATTTTATTGGCATTGTAAAACTAAATATGTTACTTATTATCATGAAAAGTATCTATTGATAAATATAACTTTGACGAGCTGCGATCATATAGTATTTACTTTTATGATATGCAAATTCTCTGTAGCCAGCAATATATTTTGACATAATTTCTGGCATTCTGGCATGAAGTCTAAGCTAATATACCCTTGTCAACATATTTTGTAATGAGTATAAAGTGTAAAATATAGAATATAACTTCCCTCAATATCCGTTTAATGGCGCATACAAGTTTCCGTATAGATGCTAATGTATATGTATGTGTTTTACAGTAGCGCAATACGCAATTGTTGAATTTTAATCTGAACTTGTATCTGAGATTAATACAAGTTATTTCTGCAATTGGAAGGCATTTATATATATATATGATTATTTCGTTGAATGATTATTGAACTTGTTGTTGTCTGGACCTTTCAATAGTTAAAGTGAAGCATAAAACTAACTTGTCGCAGGTAGTTAACTTGTATTGCAATATGAACGATACTACTACTACTACTACAACTACTACTAGTACTATATGTATAATATATTTAATCGCACAACGTAAAATTAATGCGAAACTAGTAATTAAAACCACTAAACTGTTTAAGTATGAGTTTAAAATGAACACCATCGATACTCGATATATAGTAAAATGCTAGGCAATATCTCGATAGCTACGGCTGCATTTCCATAGTGGTTTCATTTGAAGCCCCCATCAGTATCGTGGCAAACTTCAAACGATTCGGTAGACAAAAATATTAATATCAAAATATACTTCAATTTCATATATATATAAAACAGAATTTTTCTGAGCCTGCGAGAAATACAAGTGTTTCATAATTTTATCTTTTCATTTTTTTTTTTTTAGTATTAAAAAAAATAAAAAAAAATTGTAATATTTTTTTTTATATTATTTTTATATTATTTTAGTAATTTAAAAGTCATTTAAATTTATGAAACATTTATAAAAAAAAAAATATTTATCTGAAATCAGTATAAAGAAAATTCATGCATAATCCTTAAATCCTTTCTGCAAATGTTACCCTAAGGCCTAACAAATTTTTAAAATATTTTTGGCATGCCAAAGATTTTATATTTTTGCAAGCTGCAAATAAAAAGTTTCTCAAACAAAAATTCATTTTTTCACTATATGTTTATATGGTGGCTATATGTTAAGATAATCCGATTTAGCCCAAATTTGACAGTAATATGTAAATCCGAAAAAAAACTTAAATCTTCTAAGTTTTAATTGAATTACTTAATAAACAAGCAAATTTTTTCATACAAATACTTAATTTTCAAGCGATCATCCCTATGATAGCTATGTGATATTGTGCTCCGATCAAATCCGTTCCGACTTATATGCAGCTTGCAGCAATGAGAATTGCCAATAATCATCAGCCGAATGATTTCAATTCATGCTAATCAAGAAGATATAGAGATATATATCTCTTATACGTCTACCACATCTATTGCACTCCTGCAAGTGTATCACAATTAACAACATTAAATATCAATATTCTTATCTGCGAAATTCCATTATTATTGAGCTGCTGCTAATTTTCTCAGTGTTCTGATATTTAATATAGCTGCCGTACAGATGGCATCGTGCTAAGTGCCGGCGCAACTGTCGATAAGAATAAAAAAACAAAAACAAAAATAAAAAACAACAAACATTCAAAAGAATAAACTTAAGCATTTAAACGCCACATTGAACAAGTTTAAAATAATTATAAGAAATTCAAATAGAAAGCAAAGAAAATTCAAAGTTTTTCATAATGAACGGCAAGATGTTAAAAAAATCGAAGGAACATCATGAAACGCATAATATATTTTTCAAAGATGTCAGTTACGAGGTGGAAACGGGATCCCCAAAAAGTAAGTAAAAGAATAGCAAAAAAAAAAATAATAATAATAATAAAGAAATAATTATAAATACATTAATCTTAAAATATCAAAGAAAACATTTTTATAGTCAAAACGTGACTAAAATAATAATAACAAAAAAAAGAAGCTTAAATGAAAGAAAAAGAGAAAGAGAAAGAGACAGAGAGAGAGAGAGAGAGAGAGCAGAGGGGGTAGAGGAAAAGTATCAAAAAATTCTTTAGATTTAGAATTATCTACACGTAATCGTAATTGATTTGTCGTGCTTCTAAATCATCCAAGTCTATATAGAATTATATATCGTCAAGCTGCCAAGTTTAAGCTCATCAGATCAGACAATGTGACAGACATGTTTACAAGTTTTATTTGAAAGTAAAAGTAATACGTTCTCACATACACTTGACTTGGCTAATACGTTACTCACATGTTCTTAACATGTGAGAAAAAAATAAATAATATAAATATATAGCTTATCATTGTCTCTGCGCATTTATTTGCTATTTCACGCATTTGATCTAATTAATGCTAGAAACATATCATAGTATATTTTTAACTTGTCGTCTAACTTTCTGACATATTCACTCAAAGTTCTTTCTTTCTTTCTTTCTTGATAAAGATTAGATTCTGCGCTCTATTTAATTGCATAAATTTAATATTAATACTTATAATTACCACTTAATTAAATGCTAAAAGTAAAGCAATTATAGTTAAGACTTGAGAATCTCAGATCAGTTAAATATAGTTAACTGATCGTTAAATAAATTGAACAGAATTATTGCAATTTTTATCAATTTGCATTGTAATAGGAACAAGATTTTTAAAGAGCAAAAGCGGCATTGCAAATAATTAAAAAAAAAAACTGGAAAGTTAACAAGAAAGCAAAATTATTTTCGTCTAGACGAAGTTGTCTTGCAAGGCTATAAAAAATATTTCGACCCATTATTACTAGAATATAATGGAACGATTTAGTTCAAATTAAGCTGAAGTGTAGCAGACGTCAATGAACTATGCTTCCGTAAGTTTCAACTATAAAGCTCAACAAACAAGCAGCTATGTGATATAGTATTCCGATCTGTACCAAATTTTTGTGAGACATATAAGTCATCACTAAATATAAATTCTATAAATTTCAGCGATATAGTTTAGCCAAAGAAATATTTTTCATACAAAAAACTTAATTTTCGACCAGTATTTTCTATGGCAGCTATATCATATAGTGTTCCGATCTGTACTAAATTTATGTAAGACATATAAATCCTCTCTAAATACAAATCCTGTAAATTTCAGCCTTATAGTTTAGCAAACCAAATATTTTTCATACAAAAAAACTTAATTTTCGACCAGTATTTTCTATGGCAGCTATATCATATAGTAGTCCGATTTGACTGACTGTGACTTATATGCAGCTTATGGCCATAGAGAGTTTGCATATCAAGTTTCATTGAATTAGCTTTAGAATTGAGAAACTTGACAGACGCAGCACCAGACGTATATAAAAATTTCGACTCTTCTGTTAATGCCGATGAAGAATATATATATGGTAAATACTTTGTATAGGGTCAGTTAAGGCAACTTATGAGCATTACAAAATGCTGCCCAGCATTAACTTAATTTATGTAAAAAATAAAAAGCACTGTTAAAGAAGATTTTAATTAATGCCAAATAAAAATTAAAGCTTGGAATTGAAATGCAAAGCTAAAGTTACTTGTATTTTGAAATGAAATTTATGTGAAATTATGAAAAAAAAAAAAAAACTAAAAAATGTTGTAATTAGTTACGAAAATTGCGTTAAAAGTGTTTTATAGTTGTTATACTTGAGTAATTATTATTATTATTATTATTATTATTATTATATACAAACGTATGTATATATATTTATATATAGATAAAAATACTTGATATACAACATTTAAATCTATTTCTCTCTCTCTCTCTCTCTCTCTTACTTTTTGCTTTATTTATTGTTATTTAACTGTCATTAATATATATATATATATATATATATATATTATAATGTATAACGTTATAGTCACAAAACAAGTGCAAAAAAAATTCATTTTTTGACATTTAAAATTGAATTTATGAATTTCCAGTTATCAACATCAACATCATCATCATCAACTCGTCATTATCACCATCAATATGATCATCATTCATTTGTGACTAAATCATAATGTCGATCATTTGCTCTGCTCCACTAAATGCTCGTCCTCTATAAACTTGTCTATTATACGATATATATTATACTATATTATACTACGTTTTTGAGTCTCGAGTATCGAGCTAAAAGTCTGATTTAAACAAAAGCCAAATAAATGAGTTTCATAAATTATATCAAGTGTTAAAATTCAACCAGAATCACAAGAATCTCATGGTTATTTTATGTTAATCAGTTTATAACGAAAATCTTAATATAAACAAAAAAAAAAATAACAGAAATTGTATCAAAACTTGTATTGAGAATAAAACAAAAACTGAAAATCTAAAATTCAGCAGTCATCATGCTTACTTAGAATGCCACTATCTCTATCTCTATTTGTCTCTCTATGTCTATCTCTATCTCTATCTCTATCTCTATCTCTATCTCTATCTCTATCTCTATCAATATTTAGATTTATAGTTTTTATATTGCAATTCAATGAAATATGTTTTGCCGCTATGAGTTATGATCAACGAGTTCACTCAACTATAACTGACAATCGTGACGACATATATGAACACTTTCCCAGCTCCCCCTTACGCCCACAACAACAACAAAAGCCGGCATAACAAAAATTGATCGAGACTGGCGACTCGCACTGTTAGAGTAAAGTTTAGACCTGCATTGTAGTTGTTATTGTTGCTGTTGTTGTGATTATGATTGTATATTTGATTACAACAATGCAAAAGAAGGCCAGCCGGTTGTTGCTTTTGGTTAGTCGTTGACGTCGTCGGATTTGTGTTGCTGCTGTGTTGCTGCTGCTGCTGCTGTGTTGCTTCTGCTGTTACTTCGTTATTTAATGCTGTTCAAGCAAGTTCGGCTATTTGACTTCCCGAGTATTGGAGTATTCGGTTATACCGATGTTCGCTTTCAATGTCAATGTCAAAATCGTTTGCTGCGATCGCATGTGGAATCAAGCAGCACGCAGTGAAATTTGCCGACTCTATATTGTTGTTGTTATTGTTATTTATTTATTTTTTTTTTGTTTTATTATTGTATAGATTTAATAACACATAGACACTCATGCCTACAAGCAGACATATATATATATATATATAGACATGATTATGAACATTATTTAGCTTGTTGCTGTAACATGACACAACAAACGCAGACCAAAAATTCGTAAAGCTTTAAATTGACAACGGATTTCCTATGAAATACTTATAGTTAAATCTAGTTAATGAATTACAACTTACTATATATGATAGATATATCTGATATATACATACTATATATCTACAACTTAGCGAAAGCAAAACAATTTTGGTTCCGCTTCAAAGCATCAGCTAAGCAATTTAAGCTTACATTCAATTTTTTCGAAATTTTTGATAGCTGCAATAGTTACTATAAAATATATTAGAACATACTGTTATATATATATAATTTATAAGCAGCTCATAAAACTTTTGAGCATCAAGTATATTAAATATTTAATTATGTTTTCTTATGAATAAATAATTGCGAATAACATCAGAAGATAAGATAAGCCTAATACCAAATAGATAAGCACTGCCAACAATTAGTGTTAAAAACATATTGGAATAATGTTAATATAAACAACCAGATAACAAAGATATCAATGCAGCAGCAAAATTATTTATACGTCATTCCCATAGCATTAGCTTTATTAATTAAATATAAACGATAACTCCCAGACACATATGCTACATACATATCTCAGCGCTGGTTCTATTTAAAGTCCCTATGTACCATACTCCGGTCGCAAATGTTAAACGTTCTGTTATATTTAGAAGGAAGGATTCCGGCGAGAATAAATGAAAAAAAATCCCTGGATCTACAATTTTTTTGTAGCCTGACAGACAGACGTTTCTCTTTTTAGAGCCTATGATAAATTATAAGTTACCCAAACCCCAGGATTCATGTTTGCCGATTACAGCCTGATATATATATAAATATGCTTAAAGTTAGCTCATCCCTAGAGTTATAGAAGATCAATATAATAATTTAAGAAACATATATCAGCAACAGATGTACGATTATTTTCTAGACGGACAGATTGATGTCTCTCTCTTTAGAGTTTAAAATAAATTTCAATATCCCGACCCTTCTAATAGTCATCCAAGGTCCACGCCTTCGCCTCACGATCCCTGACTGAATTTCAGCTTATCCGTTGAGATCAATATGATAATTTAAGAAACATATATCAGCCCGAGATGTACGACCGATTGACGTCGCTCTCTTTAGAGTTTAAAATAAATTACAATATCCCGACCCTTCTAGTAGTCATCCAAGGTTCACGCCCTCGCCTCACGATCCCTGAGTGAATTTTAGCTTATCCGTTGAGATCAATATGATAATTAGCAACTATTTCAACTATTCCAATGAATTGAATGAATCGCGAAAGTGTATAACAATTGAATTGAAGTGCATTTTGTTGAGTTACTCATTGATACTCGAAAACTCTAATAGTCTAAACGGCACAAAGTTCGATGTAACTAATTAATTGCTATTGATATTATTTAGTATATGCAATTAAATGTGTTTAAATTACTTTTACATTTTATTGGAATACTCTCCCTCTCTCTCTCTCTCTCTCTCTCTCACTCTCTATAATTTGATCTTGAATAACGAAACTTGAAATTGCAATAAAATCGAAATAGGAAAAAATGCGAAATTGTAAAACATAATTATAGAGGAAAAACCTTTGAAAATGTATAAAAAATAATTTAGGAAAAATAAAAGTCAAGCATGTTCGGCTATACGTGTATACCCTGTAAAAAAAAACATATGCAAAATTTTTACCAATTACATAGTAATATATTTGAGCTCAAGAAACTGCGCGGCATATGATCGTTGAAAGAAACATGAGTTGACTTTCTTATATAGAAATTTAAATATCAAATTTTTTTCTATCTTTAACTCGAACAGTAGCTGAGTTTGACGCACTTCAAACTGATTAACATAATGGCAGAAAATATTTGCAAAGCTAATTACGACTTTTGCTGCCTTATGGCCTATAAAAAGATTAAATATTATATATATATATATATATAGTATAGTATAGTCTGATCAAATGTTAATTAATGCATAGAAATAAGTGACATTTAGTTTTCATTTATTAACTAACTAATCAGGCAAGTAATATTAACATTTAGTTGCAATTGTAGTAGAACTGTAAGCAGATCGTTAAAGCTTTAAATGGCATTAAGCATGAAACAGGTAAACTAACTGAAATACTGATCAGTTTACAGTGCATAGTGTAAGATCTGCAACACTCAATACTTTCATAATGTTACATAGACTGAAATTGTTGACTGCTGTTTTTTTAGCTTATCAAGTTCAACTATTAAACTGCATTTAAATACAAGAAACAACAGGAAAGAAGATAACTAAATTATCAGCTGAACACAGTGAACTTGTGATACACTTTGTGAGTGTATGCAACAAGTTGCAAAAGCTCAAACAACATTTTTGCTCTATGCTAAAATTTTGAGAGTGCAAGAACAATAAATAAATAAAAAAAATAAACAAAAGAATAAAATGAAAATGAAATAGTTAGCTCTTTCTCACTCTCTCTCTCTCTCTGTCTCTCTCATTCTCTCTCTCTCTCTCTCTCTCTCTCTGTCTCTCTCTCTCTGTCTCTCCCTCTCTCTCACTCTTGCCCTCCCTAGTCTCTTACATGCTTGCTTATGCTCGCGGCATAAATGTTTCTTGCATTTTATTTTTGATAAACATTAGAAATGATAAATGAAATGATTCTCTCTCTCTCTCTCTTAAAGCAAATGATATTATCTGCATATAGTAAGTACACTATATGTACATATGTATGTACTCTCTAGTATTACTATGATATTATGTCTTTGCCAGAGACCATAATATACGCGTCGCGCATATTGCTTTAGAAACTATTTTGAAGCGCTTTGCGAGCTATGTACGTTCTCTGTTGCGTTCCGTTCCGACGTCGTCAATGTCTTGATGTCGACGCTCAACGTCTGCCTGAAAGTCGACCCAGTCTCAGAGAGACTCAGTCTCGCGGCGCATTTCAAGCGATTCGGAAGTGTTTTTTTTTTGTTGTTGTTTTGTATATAATTTTTTCAACTTTTTTGAGTTACTCAAAACAACAACAACAACAATATATGAAACACAGTTCATACAAAGTATAAAGAAATATAAATAAAAGAAATATTTATTTATTTATTTATATTCATAAATAATTATATAGACGCTGCGCGCGTGTTACAAATCCAAAAAGAAAAAAAATAAATAAAATAAATACAAATTTTGCATTTATCTTATAAAGATTTGTTGTCTTAAAAAAACAAAATAAAAAAAAAATTAATAAAATAAAATTCTCCATCTGTTCGTGTTATTTAGGCGTCCAAAAAGAAAAACAAAAAAAAAATAAATAAATAAAAAATATAAAAAAAAAGTGTAGGAAGTGTATTCAAACTAATTGTAAATATGCATATATAGTATATAATGATCTAAACAGATATATATATATATATATATATATATACTGATATACTGATATACTGCTAGACACACATGTGTTTTTTTTTTCATTTGCTTTTTATTTGTATTTTTATTTTTATTTATATTTTTATTTGATTCATTCTTTTATTCAATTGAATTGAAATGAATATCAATTGCAAGTCGCGTCGTTTCTTCCGACACAATTCTAATAAAAAAAAATAAGAAGAAAAAAGAAAGAATACAAAGACGAAAACGAAGACGAAGAAGAGTAGAAAATGAATTAATATGCAAAATTTAATTGAACTATTTGTAGCTTTGGTTTCAATTACGAAATTATTTTTGTGCTAGTTTCTTACCAAATCGCATGAAATCATAGTGTAAATGGAACAACAGCAACAATTGTGTATGAGAACATTTCTTTGTCGATCAAAGTTCACAATATATATGTACATATATTTGTGTGTTTTACTTGCAGCAGCAGCAGCTAAATATGGCAAAATATAACGTATACGCTGCGTATGTTCTTTTCATTGCTTCTATGAAATATTGTATGCATAGTTTTAATGAGTTTCCTTTTGGCTTTGCCAATTAAAGAATATAACGAATAAATATTCTATATCTAGATTATAACTAGTACATATATGCGTGTATGTGTGTGTGTGTGTGTATGTTTATATTTACATTTTATTGGCCCTCAACGATTATTGTTGCCAAATCGTGATGATATCACCCAGTACCGCCGAGACAGTCTCTGTTGCTTCCTGACAGCTCTGAGCGTTCCTCTGCACTCCCAAAACCCATCATCATCATCATCATCATCATCATTGTCACTGGCTAGTGGGAGGGAGTATTGGCTACGAACAGTGGGAGGATAGGGAGAGGAAGAAAGGGGGGGAGGAGTGTCAGCGAGACAACGTCAACATACTCAGACTTGAGGGCGTGAAAACAGAACAATTTGTAATGCAATACGCTACGGTCTGCATATAGTCATCGCAGGCAGCAGTAATACTACAGTCGACACATTCAACAGGCATGACCCATCCCTATATATATATATATATATATATACCGCAAGCTATACCTCTATTTACATATATATATATACACATTGTGACTATACTTCTAACCATAGCATACCATAACTTCTAAACATATCTATAGATACATATTGTCCATGTATCATATTGTCCTAATGAAAACAACAACGTTGCGTGTGCGAGTATAGAGAAAAGAATAAAACAATAACAAGTCCGAATAATATAAAAAAAGATAAAGAAGAAGAAGTAATGCAAATATAGAGTTTCTAGTTTTGTCATTTAGTATTATCTTTCTTTAGCGAACACATAAAATGTTTTTTTTTTTTATCTATCATTATAACTAGCCTAAAGTGACATCCCAATGACAGTAATGAGTCAAAGTATGTATATTTTTCCCTTGAGCTTGAGGTTAAGGCCTAGTGTTTGGGGGGCTGTACAAAAAAAAAAAAAAATAGCAACTATAACTTTTTGTAGACCCGGCATTCGTAGATTACAGAGAGTATAATAACTTTGTAACGTCAGCAAATGTAAGAAGGCGTGGCCAATGCTAGAAAATATATATATATTCTTGTGCTGTACATATCCTTCTATTCGCCCCTATGAACATTTGGCTTTTCGGATGCTATAAAAATTTGTGCTTCCAAAAATTGTTATAGATTTTCGCCACTTCTCTTTACATGCTACAGCAAGCACATAACTTTCACATTCAGTGCACTGTAGGCTTAATATCTAGAATTTCGTAAGACTCATAATTGAAACTAATATTGATTATCTGTATATCGGGTATTAAACAGTCGCACATACTCGACTGTAGCTGCCTTAGTTATTTTAGTATTTACTTAAGGTTTTCACTGGAATTTCTATAGTCATTTCTAATTGCCAAACTACACTTTGACCTGACTAAAAGGTATGAATGTGCCCAGCAGGGCGCGTTTTTATAAGCTAAATTTTATATATAAAAATTTCTTGTTTATTATATTATATATAGCATGAACTTAGCATAAACTCTTTGACATATGAATTTCCATTTCCTGTTTTATTATCTTCTTTTTTTATTATTTACATATTTTAACAATTTTTTTTTTTTTTTTTTGGTTTAATGCCTGTCGAAATATTATTGTTTTTTGAACTTTAAAGGTTACATTATCATCATAGACATTATGATCAATATACTATAAAGAGATTATGCCTAAATATATAACACACGTGCCAGTCAAAATTATCAGTTTAAGTTGTCTAATAATTGGGTGCTTAGCATGTGGCTTGAATTATCACATCATTATTATTGTATAATCTTTACATTTGTATAATCGAAAGTGATATAAGCTCAAGGTTAAAATCATTCAAAAGTTCTATGATTATTTTAGCAAGCTTTATTATTAATATTTATTTTTGTAGAAGCACTGAATTTTTTGATTATAAAAGAAAATTTCCAAGTACAATAAAACAAAAAAAAAAAAAAAAATTTAATTAGAAATGTGGAAAAACCAGAAGGCAAAAGTTATAAATTTAACACGCAGAAGATTTAATACTCTTCCGCATAACATTAACATTAAATTTGCATAATCTTGACTATATGATATAGTAGTCCGATTTGTACCAAAGTTTACTAAACTTATATGCTGCAAATTTCAATAGAAGTTTTTCCTGCAAAGAGTCAACATTTGACAGCTATATGTTATAGTAAACCGATACTGTTCATGCTGACATAAATGTATCCTGAAACAATAAGAAGCAAAATTTCAACAGATAGCTGACCTAATGATTATATAGTTATACAAAGGTTAAGCGGTTATAGATACAACTGCTGATCAAGAACATTAAATATATGTAAACATAGACTGTGGGGTCTGCCACTCCTTCTACTGCATGTAACAAGCAATTTCCTGTATGTTTCAGGTGCATAGTTCGCTATAGTTAATGACAACTGTAACGATACTTGATAAATATTTTAACGATCTGCTTGACATGGAATTGGTTCAGCTTAAAACGATTACAATTTATAATTAAGAAGGAGGAAAAAAAAAACGAAAACGAAACCGAAATTTTTATTTAATATTTTAGTTTTTTTTGTGTTTTTTTTTTTTGTTTTTTTTTTTAATATGCCAAGAACTTGTTACGCAACTTCTTGTCTGCGGTTCATTGCACGACTGCAAAAAATGTTTTACAAAAAAAAATAAATAAATAAAAAAAACATTTTTTTTGTAAATGTAAAAAAAAAAAAAAAAACTTGATCATGCTGAGTTTGCGTTTTTTTGTCAACGTGTTGCAACTTGTCAAGAACTTGTCACATTTTCCTCAATTAAGCAAAACGCACATAATGCAAATGACGTTTCTAATGAACAACAAAAGTTAATGCTAATTAAATGTTTATGATTATTAAATGAATTATTTAATTAATTATTTAATGAATTATTTAATGAATTTCAATGCATAATGCTGAACTCTTAACCTAAACACAGCGATAGATTATGTCAAAAAAAAAAATATATATATTATGCAATGGACAGATTATAGATTTTATATTTTGATTGATTTTTATTGCATTATCAACGTTGCAAATGAACTTGAAAGCTTAATCTGCGACATGCAGACGCTCATTCTGTGTCTCACTCCTTCTTTGTTGCTCTTTCACTCCTTCACTCCTGCTGTATCTTTATAGGCAAAAAATAAAAGTGTTTAAATGCTGATTATAAAAAAAAAAAAATTTGTATTAACCTTGAAAAAGCTTTAGAGTATTTTTTTTTTTTCTTTTTTCGCAACGTTAAACATGATTAAATGACTTATGATTATGATTTGCTTAAGTGCCGGTCGTAAAGTAAAGCATGTCTGATATTAAAACACACTCACACACATACACACACACATACATACATACATACATACACATACACTCGCATACAAATTCTTTTGCATTTCCATTTTGTTTACACAACATTCAAATTTTCAAATCAGATTCAAATTCCTTTTTCTATTGTTAAAATCATAAAAATAAAACTGAGATTTGCGCATTCAGATAGCATTACGTGGAATTCTATATATAAACTTTACACTAGATACTTGCCCATAATAATTCAATTATAAAAACATAAAGTTTTCAGCATTTGTTTGTTTTTTACATACCAAAATTTCATAGCTTCTAGGTTGCAATAAATCCCTAGATTTTTACCCATAGCGCTGCACAATGTTTAATTTAATGTTATAGTAAATCTTAAGCTATGTTTAATTTATATGCAGCTGTTTAGCTATCTAATAGTTTCCAAGATTCAAGGCCTTGAAGACTGTGAACTAGGTCAACTTCTAGGCAGCTAAAACTAACAACAAAAGAAAAAAAAAACATTTTTGCATTTAAATAGACTGTAAAAATGATTAGATATGCCGGCTATGCTATTATATTTTATTAGACATACTACAATATATGTATGAGCAGAGGTATATATGTATATATAGAATGTGAGAAAGTCAACAGCAATATATTATAACAATTTACTTTAATTGATAGCAAGTGGTATTCCCCTTCCTGTCCCGTGAGTATACGTTGCTCAAGTGTTTTCATTCCCAAGGTACTTGCATTTTCTATGTAAAATTATAGAACTGTAGAACTGTAGAACTAAAACTAGAACAAGCAAAGGGAGGAGCAGGCATTAGAAGCAGCAAAAGGGAAGTGATTGTAGCAGGGGGGTTTCAAAAATTATACGACCTATGGTTCAAGTTAGTTCATTGAAGGACAGTCTCATAATATTCATTGATATCTACATGAATGTAGAGTAAAATATATAGATATATGTATGTATATATAGAGATATATAGATTTACATATGTATACAGTAGAATCCGGTTATAACGACTCTGCTTAAAGCGTCCGTTCGGTTACTGCGACTAAAACTTGTTGACTTGATTGTTCCCCATGCAAACTTATACATACAAACAACTTTCGGTTAGTGCGTCTTCCGGATATAACGACGTAAAATCGTAGGTCCCTTGAAAGTCGCTATAAGCGGAATCTACTGTATGTAAAAACCGATGTATATAGTATATTGAGATACAGATATATATAATGATATATATAATATATAATCATGATATAATCAGATGCAAATATAACATTATATAATTATTAGAATCCTGAGATAATTAACACTTCAAGCTGCCAACCAAAAGCTGCCCTCAATTCTCAAGCAATTTTCAAGTACTTCCAAGTACTTCCTTGACAAAAATAAAAAAAAGTATTCGGCTTGAAAGGCTTCACGCCTTATAATAATTTAATATAATAAAATAATAATCTTTGGTCACGTAGCTATAAAAAGAAAGAAAAAAAAATACAAAAAAATAAACAGTGAGAGAGAAAAAAAAATTATTCTAAAGCCTGAATCGGCGCTGAATGAAGGAATTTCATTGCGCAAAGCTGTAAGAAAAAAAAAAAAAAAAACGCGAAAAAAAAAACTGAAAACCAAAATAAAAGAAAACAACAAAAAAAAGAATGAAAAAAATTAACGCTGCCATGTCGAAGTTTTAATGCTCTTTAAATAAATTGTTTAAATTTTATTTAAAATTTTAATGGCTGCCGTTATGAAGCTTAGATTGAAAGCATGTGAAACTGACAGATTGACAAACACTCCAAGTTCAACTTGCTGCTTGCTGCTTGCTGTTGACAAAGTGCTGCTGAAAATGCATATGCTTACGCTTACGTGTTAGTGTATAATAAAAATGCCAAAAACAAGTCGCGCTGCCTGGCCGCAAGTTTCCCCTTTTGTCTAGACACAAGATTCACTTTTCGCGTTTGCTTAGACGGTCGCCGAACCACAAACAAAAATCAACAGGTGTTGTTTTTTATTGTTGTTGTTGTTGTTTCAGTTACTGTTACTGTTGTTGTTGTTGCTGTTGCTGTTATTGTTGTTGTGCAAGAAACGCGACGCACTTGACGATTCTTTTTGTTGTCCATTTTCGGCGATATTTTTCAATGTTGTTTTGCAATTTGTGCTATTTGTTATTGTTGTTGTTGCTGTTACTGCTGCTGCTGCTGCTGCTGCTGTCGTTGCTTTTGCGCTCTTGCTGCAATCTCAACTAATGTCATTTTTCTATTTCCCTTCAACATTTGCTTCTTCAACTTCTTGCCGTTGCCATCGTTACTGCTGCTGTCGTTTTACATGCATAAATCGTTCTCTCTCTCTCTCTGTCTCTCTCGCGCGCGCTCTTTCGCCTCTCACTTTCAGCATCTTCTGCTGCTTCTCAGCTCATGCGCGCATTGCTGCAAAAACAAAAAAACTTTTTATTGCTTTACCTCAAACATCTCTGAGCGGCTGCTCGACTATTGCATATGCTTTGCTGCCTACTCATCGCATTTCTCTTATGACTGTTAATTATTATTATTTTTTTTTAGAATTTTGCTTCTTTTCTTTTTAATTTTTTTAACTTTCTAGTCAACATTTATTAATGTGCAAATTTTATTTTTGCTGTCAATTTAGAGCAAAAATATATAAAAATGCGTAGTGACAATAAAAAAAAAAACTTTGCACTAAATTTAAATTTGTCAACTAGCAGATACTCTATAAAAAAAAATCACAAAATCTGCATTTGGCTTAAATGACAAATTTCATATTTCTATAGCTTATAATAGCAGAGATTTGTCAGTTGAAATATGAACATAAAATGCAAGTTTTGTGAAATGAAATGAAATTAAATTTAATGTTTTGTAATTTGAGTTAAAAGTCAACTTGATAAAGTGTGTGTGTGTGTGTGTGTGTGTGTGAGTCAGTACTTGGTATTATACTATACATAATTATATAATAATAAAAATGCTATTTTTTTTTTTTTGTATTATTTAGCATTGTGCAATTTTAGATTTGAAAGTCGATTTTTGATGCAGCTGTTCAACTGGTTCTTGTACATTTATAAACATTTCTTTTAATTCTTTTGTAAAACAAAGATTTGTTTATGGATGAAATTAAGCAGACCGGTTCTATAGATATAGATATATGTAGATATAGAAGTACATATATTATATATGTACATATATAGAGAGATTTAAGTTCAGGCTATAAATTACAATTAAATGTCAACTTGTTAAGTTATTATACTACAATACAAAGAAAAGAAAAAAATAATAAATAAATAAAAAAAAAGGCAAAATGTGCAATAAAAGTTTTCAAATTAGAAAATCAAATTGTTAAATCAAACAGATAAATTTCTACTATTTCTTGCATCTAATTAACTAGATATACATATATATATATATAGGTATTATCAACGGATTTATATTATAATTTTGTCTAGCAACAAAAGTAATTATAAACATGTTTTAACATGTCAACAACAATTACAAAGAAAAACAACAACAAACTAGAAGAAGCAGCACAGTGACACAGTGTAGCATAACCCATTGTGTTTAGATAATTGCAGGGTATACAATTTGCTTACTCTTTCTACAAACGTTGCCTTCTCAAACTTCTCTAATAAGCAAAAACAGCAACAACAACAACAACTAGTACAACAAAGCATTGTTTACATTTTTGTATTTGTTTTTTTATTTACAATATTCACTAAAATATTTAAAAAAAAAAAAAAAAATAGATATTAAAAAAAAAAAAAAATTATACACATATATTTTTTTTTTTATAATAATAATATTATTATATTTTTTATTATTATTATTGTTGTTGTTGTGCGGCGCTAAAATGGGAAGGTCGTTGGCTACTTTGCTCTTTTCTATGTGCTACTTCTTAATATTTATTTATTTTTTATTATTCTTCTGCTTCTTCTTCATGTTGTTTTTGTTGTTGACTCACACTTAAAATATGCGACTGTGTGTGTGTGTGTGTGTGAATTGATTCTTTTTCGTTTAAACGAATGTCTACGACCTAAGCTTAAACTTGAACGATTGTTGACTTTTTGTATGAAGACGCGTTTTGCATTGCCAAAATCGAACAAAAATTTGATGTGTGTGCGCACATTGAAATTTCTGTTGCTATTATTATAATTATTGTTATTGTTGTTGTTGTTATTATTGTTGTTGCTGCTGCTGCTGCTTTTATTTAATTTATTGCCTTTTGTTTTGTGCTTTTATTTAGTAATTTTATCATTATTTCTGTTGCTTACGCTCAGCCCATAGACAGCGCCGCGCCATTGCCTACCTAAAGCAATTGCCGTCAACGCAGTCGCAGTCGCAGTCACAGTTGCTGACGTCGATGCGCATACGTTTGACTATGCTGCTCTCGCAGCTGCGCCAACGTCGCAGTCGTGCAGTTTGCTATAGCAACGCTGACAGAGAGCAGCGAGCAGCAGTTCGTTAAGTTCGTTTAGTTATTGCTTCTTCCGCAGTTAAACAGCTGTTTGTGCTGTTCGTGTTCAACTTGTACGACTACGTAGACGTTGACGTTGACGTCGAAGTCGACGTCTACGCGCTCTTAGCTTTTAGCATAATTCAACTTTGACTCGCACGTGTAAGTTGTGCTTGTTGCTGTGCGTATGCCTGTGAGTATGTGTGTGTGCTGCAATTGTTTAACGGTTCATGATCTTGGCCTAAGGTTTTGCGCTCCAATTACACGAAACAACAACAACAACAATAACAAAGAGAATAGCAGCAGCAGCAAACAATCAGCTGAAGCGTAAAGTGTATTTTGTCATAATTTTTGTTTAATTTCCAACTTTTATTTTAGACGCTGTAATTAAACATTTATGTAAATATGTGTGTGTGTGTGTGTTTTTTTTTAGGGCCTTGAATGTGCCTTTCGGTACATTAACTAATTGCACTGCAACAATAAACAACAACAACAATAGCAACAAGCTCTTGCCACAATTTGTGCATTAAAAAAAAAAACACAAATGAAAAGCATTAAAAGTTCATAAACAATTTACAAAAATATATAAAAAAAAAACCTTTATTCTCAAAAATTAATCAACGAAATTAAGTGAAATTATTACGAAATAGAAACAATTATCATTAACAAGCTAGAAAAAAAAACGTTAACAATTTCAAAACAAATTCTTCATCAGCTGTAAATCAAAACGCAAAAAAAAATTTAAATAAAATAAAATAATAGCTAAAAAAAAAAATATTCGAAAAAATTTTTAAAACAAAAATCCACAAAAAAAAAAGCTATAAAAAATGGATAGCAGCAAATTATTAAAGAACGTTTATGGCATCGATATACATTTTGAAGATCTCGTCTATCAGGTTAAAGCGCCCAAACAGAAAGGTGTGTAAGCTCTACACTAGATCTACATACATATATATATATATATATATATATACCATATATCTTATAGATAAACACGATCAATTCAACGATGCATCTCATTAACCCACTAAAAAAAAATAAAAAAAACCAAAGATTTTTTATTTTGCCAACATAATTTTATTCATTCATTCTAAAAAAATAAAAAAAAAAAAGCTCAACTCTTATTTTATATTTTTTTAACTGCAGAAAAAAAATCAGTACTCAAGGGCATTACGGGCACATTTAAATCGGGTGAATTGACAGCTATAATGGGCCCATCGGGCGCTGGTAAATCTAGTCTTATGAATATTCTAACGGGTCTTACCAAAACTGGCGTTACGGGTACCATTGAAATTGGTAAAGCACGCAAATTATGCGGCTATATAATGCAAGATGATCATTTCTATCCATTCTTCACGGTTGAGGAAACAATGCTTCTGGCTGCAACACTTAAGATCTCCAATAAATGTGTCAATATGAAGGAGAAACGAACATTGGTAAGACTGCAAAATATAAGTAAAGCTTTTGAAAGCTCATTAAGAAATATAAAAGCTTTTGTAAGTGTGGCTTAAAGTAACTTGAGAGAGTTTTAAACATTTTCAGCCAAGAGCTTTTAACGAGCTTTACCAAGCTGTTAATGAACTTTGACAAGCTTTTAATGAGCTTTGACACGCTTTTAGTGAGCTTTGACAAGCTTTTAATGAGCTTTACCAAGCTTTTAATTAGCTTTGATAAGCTTTTAATGCGCTTTGATAAGCTTTTAATGAACTTTGGCAGGCATTTAATGAGCTTTGACAAGCTTTTAATGAGCTTTGATAAGCTTGTAATGAGCTTTAGTGCGTTTTTAAGGCATCATTGCGATTTATTAAACTTACATGAGCTTTGATCTTATTTTTAATGTAATTTAAAACGCTTTAAAGTGCTTTCAAAGGTTTAATTTTAATTTCATTGCTCTTTAATGAGCTTTGACAAGCTTTTAATGAACTTTAATGCGCTTGCTTTGCTCTTATTTATAATTTCAAACTCTTTAAAGTGCTTTCAAAGTTTTAACTTTAACTTAATTGCGCTTTAATGAGCTTTCAACAGCTTTAACAACTTTTTCACATTACTTACATCTCCCACTTACAGATTGATCATCTGTTAAACACACTGAAACTGACAAAGGCAAAACAGACGCGTTGCTCTAAACTGAGCGGTGGCCAGAAGAAGCGTCTATCCATTGCCTTAGAACTTATTGACAATCCAGCTGTGCTATTTTTAGACGAGCCCACAACGTAAGCATAACAAGCGCAAAAAAAAGAAAAAAAAAAAACCTGAATCTCTTGTTGCAATTTGAAACCTTTTTATGTCTCAACTTATTTTTTTGTAATTTTTACACAGCGGTCTGGACAGTTCATCCAGTTTTGATACCATACAACTGTTGAGATCTTTGGCAAACGAGGGTCGCACTATTGTATGCACAATACATCAGCCATCAACGAATATTTACAATCTGTTCAATTTAATCTATGTGCTAAGTTCAGGTCAATGCACATATCAGGGCACACCTCAAAATACGGTTATGTTTCTCAAGCACATCGGACTTGAATGTCCCGCATATCATAATCCAGCTGATTTTTGTATGTAATTGAAATTGAAATTGATAATATAAAGATTGATTCATCATTGTAACTTGATTATTTACAGTATTGGAATGTGTTAATGGAGATTTTGATGATCATACAGTGGAATTAACGGAATGTGCCAAGGATATGCGTTGGCGTTACGATCAACAGTTAATGCCAGCAGATGATGAGACCGAACAACAAACTGAAGCACAACTGGCCAAGTTCAATGAATCTCAACAACAACAACAGCAACAACAACAAGGCCAAGGACAGAGAGAGGCAGAGAGACAACGACAGCAACAGCGACAGTCACAGTCACAGTCACAGGTACAGTCAAAGCTACAAAAGTTGGAATCAACAAAGGAACTTGTTAAACACACCTATCCGCCGCCAGAATGGATGCGATTATGGCTGTTAATTGGACGCTGTCATTTACAATTCTTCAGAGATTGGGTGCGTTATATACACACACATATATATATATACACATATACATACATATACATATAAATATATATTTACGAAACTCATGATTCAGCATTCAGTATATCATTAAAATTGAAATTGTAGCAGCAGGAAACGTCATCAAGTGTAACTGTTTCTTTTGCTTCTGCTTTTAAGTTCTCTTATCTTCTCAAGGTCATTCATTTGACTTGAACAAACTTTTCTCACACACTCTTCTTCTTCTGCTTCTTGTTGTTTTACAGACATTAACATATCTGAAACTTGGCATGCATATTGTTAGCGCTATAATGATAGGACTTTTCTTTGGAGATTCTGGCATAAATGCAACAAAACAAATTTCAAATGTTGGCATGATTATGATACATTGTGTATATCTTTGGTATACAACAATAATGCCGGGTATATTACGATGTACGTTACATTTCTTACATTTATTCATTGATTAATTTAATCAAATCAATTTTCAAATTTACAGATCCCTTGGAAATTGAAATAATAAAAAAAGAAACATTTAACAATTGGTATAAACTGCGAACATATTATATAGCAACAATGATAACATCAACGCCAGTGCATGTAAGTATTGCTATACCCGGTATTCATAGGGATATGCCCATAAGTAAGGCGTGACAGTCATCATAACGCATATATAAACATTTAAGGCAAATTGTCTGTTTTTACGATCCTTTGGATGAAAAGGATCGCTTCATGAAAATCAGGCATCACGGAGTTGAACACATTCGACTTTAGCTTTTTTGATTTGTCCATCTAGAAGTCAACTCATCTAGCATATTTTTTTTACCTTAATAGATAATCTTCTCAACGGTTTATATAACCATCGGATACTTGATGACTGATCAACCCATTGAAATGGATCGTTTTGTGAAGTATTTACTAACCGCTGTCATTATAACCATTTGTGCCGATGGTCTAGGTGTATTTCTTGGTACAATACTCAACCCAGTGGTAAGTTAATACATATACGATATATATACATATATATATCTGGTTATTTATATCAGTTAATAATCATTTTGATTTTTATTTTTATTAGAATGGCACATTCGTTGGGGCTGTGTCTACGTGCTTTATGCTTATGTTTTCGGGTTTCCTCATTCTACTGACGCACATTCCAACATCAATGCGTTTTGTTGCCGGTCTATCGCCACTGCGATATGGTCTAGAGAATATGGTCGTCGCATTGTATGGTAATAATCGTGATAAATTAATGTGTCCTTCCAGTCAATTATATTGTCATTTTAAGTAAGTTACAAAATTAAAAAATTAACTTTATGTATAATAAAACTAATGTTTCTTTTTCTTTTATAACATCTAGAAATGCGATAACAGTACTGCGACAGTTTGGTATGGAAAATAGCGATTTTGGCTATAATATTTTAATGATTGTCGTTCAAATTGTTGTATTTAAGATCTTGACATATTTTACACTCAAACGTAAAGTCAAATCAATTTAATTGATTTTTGGCCATTGAGCAGTTTTTTCTAGTATTTTCGAGCTTAATTATTAATATTAAATTGTGATTTTATGTTACTTATTATTGTTTAGTTGAAATGAAAAACTAAACATTCTATATAAACATTCAATATATATATAAATATATGTACATCTATATATAGATCGGCGTGTGATACTTTAACTAATGCTACCTGTATATCTATATATATATACACATAAGTAGTACAACACACATATATTATATGTTAAAAAAAAAAATATATATATAGTTTTTTTTAATGGTTATTTACATTTTTCAAATGCATGTACATAAATATTATGTAGACCTACAATATACAATATAATTATAAAATTCGGTTAGTTTGCAATTATTAAATAAGGTTTTAATTTCTATAAGAAAATTTTGTATACGTATAAATAAAGTGGACCAGTTAAAAATATATACAATAAAAAAAAAAGTATATATGATATTCTTTTTATTAAAAACCAAAAAAAAAAATGCCTTTTATTTAGTATTCAGGAAAATTTTAAATTTGAAAAATCGTTAACGTTACGTTTAAGCTGTTAAAATACATTAACAGCTCGATATGCAAAGCTTATTATCGATAGTCGTGTAATACTGCCACGCTGTTAACTATCACTGTTAACAATAACATTGACTGTTAGGCACAGAGTTGTATTGCTAACATTGCTTGCAGCTGAGCGAGCAGAGAAGACAAAAGTCAACAGCAGTTAGCGTAAAGCGCAGCAAGAGAAGAAAAATAAATAGAAATTATAAAATAAAAAAAAACACTTTTGAAACATATAATCAACAACAAATTCGAGTGCAAACAATAACAACGTGTAGCCTAAAAAATATTTAAATAATGTTTCGCTCTAGCTTTGATAAAAATTTGGGTAAGTGACGCATTAATTGACAAACTTTGCAAATTCAATTTGCGGACAAAAGATAAGTGCAACAAAAAGTGAGTCATCAAAAAAAATAAGGAAAAAAATAACGCAAAAAGCAAAAAAAAAAAAAAGAATTAAGCCAAATGAACCTTTGAAACGTAGTTACAAATTTTTATACAAACAAAGACTAATAAAAAAAAACAAAAAAATGTCAAAGTAATAAGAAAATGTGAATTAAAATTCCAATTGAAGATTTAGTCTAATGAGAATTTACAAATTAAAATTCCAATTAAAGGTTTAGTCTAATGAGAATTTTTGTTTTACAGAGAATGCGACAAGTCATTTGCGCTTGGAGCCGGATTGGCCATCGATATTATTAATTTGCGATGAAATCAATCAAAAAGATGTCACGTAAGACAATTATAAAATATAATAAATATAAATATATTTCCATTTTATACATTTACAGACCTAAAAATGCCTTTGCTGCAATTAAAAAGAAAATGAATTCACCAAATCCACATTCAGCATGTTATTCGCTTCTAGTGCTCGAAAGCATTGTCAAAAACTGCGGTGCACCAGTGCATGAGGAAGTTTTCACCAAGGAGAATTGTGAAATGTTTAGCAGTTTCCTTGAGCAAACACCACACGAAAATGTCAGGCAAAAGATGCTGGAACTGGTTCAGACTTGGGCCTATGCTTTTCGCTCCTCTGACAAGTATCAATCAATCAAGGTAAGCAGCTGCAGATGTGATTTACTGCTGTCTATCGCTGTTGTTTTAAAATGGAATATTCATTTATTGCAGGATACAATGACTATATTGAAGGCCAAGGGACATACATTCCCTGAGCTTAAGGAAGCTGATGCCATGTTCACCGCTGATACAGCGCCAAATTGGGCCGATGGCAAGGTGTGTCATCGTTGTCGTGTCGAATTTACATTCACAAATCGTAAACATCATTGCCGTAATTGTGGTCAAGTATTTTGTGGCCAATGCACTGCCAAGCAGTGTCCATTGCCCAAATATGGCATTGAGAAGGATGTGCGAGTCTGTGATGGTTGCTTCATCTCATTGCAGCGACCAGCTGCAGCTGGTGGCAAGACAACAAGCACACGTCAAGCGGCTGATAGTGATTTGCCAGCAGAATATTTGAATAGTTCATTGTCACAGCAGCTGCAGGTAAGTGCAATGTTACAGCAGCAGCATTAAAATGTAAATTTTATGATTCTTTCTCATATAGACGCCGGCGCGTAAGAGTGAACAGGAGCTGAAGGAGGAGGAGGAATTGCAATTGGCTTTGGCTTTAAGTCAATCAGAGGCGGAGCTTAAGAAGCAACAGCCGACGCTAACGTATCGCTTGCAACAGCGTTCACCAAGTCCAGAGGCGCCACAGCAACAGCAGCAATTGCAACAGCAGCAACAGGAGGAAAGTAATCCTGAGTTGGCCAAATATTTAAATCGTAGCTATTGGGAGCAGCGAAAGATAAGTGAATCATCATCAATGGCAAGTCCATCGGCACCAAGTCCAATGCCACCAACACCACAACCACAGCAACTACAACAACAGCATCAACAACAACAACAACTGCAAAAACAGTTGCTGCTATCGATGCCAACACATGCCGATGAAGTGCAAATTGATGATTTTGCAGCAAATATGCGAACACAAGTTGAAATCTTTGTGAATCGCATGAAATCAAATTCAAGTCGTGGACGTAGCATCTCAAATGATTCATCAGTGCAAACATTATTCATGACATTAACATCGTTGCACTCTCAACAGTTGACATACATCAAGGAGATGGATGATAAACGCATGTGGTATGAACAGTTGCAGGATAAGCTAGCACAGATTAAGGATTCACGTGCTGCATTAGATGTGCTACGGCAGGAGCATATAGAGAAATTGCGACGCATTGCCGAAGAACAGGAGCGACAGCGGCAATTGCAAATGGCACAGAAGCTTGAGATAATGCGCAAGAAGAAGCAAGAATATTTGCAATATCAACGTCAATTGGCGCTGCAGCGCATACAGGAGCAGGAGCGTGAGATGCAGATACGTCAGGAGCAGCAAAAGGCGCAATATTTGATGGGGCAAAATGTGCCGCCGTTTGGCTACATGCCGCACAGTTCACCATCGCATCAATTGAACAATGTTTATATGCAATATCCAAATGCTGCTGCGGCTGCAGCTGCTGCTGCTGGTGCTGGTGCACCGCCAGCAGGTTATGTAGCACCTAATGGACATACAGTGGCTGCACCATATGGCGTTGGCGGCATGCCATTGCCAGGCATGTATAATCCACAAGCGCCAGGAATGATGATATTGCCACCACCACAACAACAACAACAACAGCAGCAGCAGCCACAAGCGCAGCAACAGCAGCAGCAGCAGCCTGAAAATTTATATGCTGCACAGCCAATGATGACACAGCAGCTACCACCACAGCAACAACAGCAACAGCAGCAGCAGCAAGTAGTTTCTCCACCACAGCAACAGCAGCCACAGCAATCACAACCGCAACCACATTTGGCTCATGTTATGCTGCAGCAACAGCAAATTGTGCAAACACATCCACCGTTGGCCAATACACAAGTTGCCGCAGCAGCAGCACCACCACCAGCACCAGCACCACCAACAGCAGCAGCAGCAGCAGTAGAACTTAGCAATGCACAAGTGCAAGCTATGCAAGCTGCACCTGCACCGCCACAACACGAACCCGAACCAGCTCCAGCAGCAGCAGCAGCTCCTTCTGCTGCATCTGCCGAGCCTGCTACTGCAGAGCTTATAAGTTTCGATTAAAATTCTTTTCATTTTGCCTGTTATTGCTACTCACTAGACTGAGAACTTTGACAAGCATCTAGATCAAAGATCAAAGATCGAAGAAGATGAAGATGAAGATGAAATATATATATAACAACTTATAAGTATATGCATGTTATTCCAATATATAGACAGCATCAATATTTAAATTATATTATTATAAAATTATAAACGAAACAAGAAAAACAAAAATCAATTTCAATTCTTAATTGTTCTTCAAGCAAAAATTAGCAAAAAAAAAAAAATAATAATATCGTATAAATATACAAAAAAATAAATACAAAAATAAATAAAATATTAAATAATAAATTTTAAATAAATTAATTAAAGCGACAGATAAATATTCATAAATCATTGAAAGAAATCTTTTTTTTAATATAAAAACTAAATTATCGATCGATTGTTCCTCTGACAGCTCTATGATCTATGATAGTTGTGGAATCCAGCGGATTATGACTTATAAACATAGAACTCCCTATGTGTACCACCAAAATACAAAGCCCAAACTTGTTTGGGTTTGAAACAGACAGACAGACAGACGCACATGCTGCTGTCGACGCTGATCAAGTATATATATTTGGGTCTGTCACGCTTTTTGAGGTGCGCTACAAACTGCTGTCAAAAACTCTACTCTCTGCAAGAGTATAAAATCAACAGATTATCAACTCCTATATATATATATATATATATATATATATATATATATATACTACCAAGACTGCTTATTTGTCACCAAAATATTTGAATAAGCAAAAAATTCTTATCAACTATGAAGCACTACACGTAGTCAAAAGTCAAATGATTATAATATAGTTCAAATTTTGTGGGAATTCCAAATTATGCTTGAGATTTAAATGACGCAATAGAAAATTTGTATTATTTGCTATTTCAATTGACGATCGGTTCATTGATCTATTGAAGCTTATGTAGCTATAAAATTGAATTTAGAAGATCAAAAAATAAATAAAATGTAAATTGTTCTCAATTTTAAATTGAATTTATATTAGTGGAAATTTCACACTGCTGAAAACCGATAAATAATTTTTATACTCGGTGCCCATTGGGTACCAAGAGTATATTGAGTTTGTGACAGCAGCAAATGTATGTAACACCCATAAGGAGGCGTGGACGACCCCATAAGGTATAGATATTCTGACTCAGGATCAATAGCTGAGTCTATTGGAACATGTCCGTCTGTACGTCCGTATGAACACACAGATCATGGAGACTATAAGAGCTAGGGACTTCTTTTTTTTGCAAAGTGTTAGTATTAGTTGCAGGCAGATCAAGTTTATTTTGGATTTTTGCCACGCCCCCCACCGCCTCCACAAATCGATAAAAACCATTTTGAATATACCACTGCAACCACAACCAGACAAGCTACAAGACTGAAATTTATTACAAAGTAAGAATATGTTTGTCTGGACGTTGTGTGAAAATTTGGTGCAAATTAATTAATTAACATGGAAGTTATACACATTTCAATACCTGTTCTCATCCCACACACGGCAACATTAACTTGATGCTTTTTCCTTCTCGCTCTTATAAAGAGTGTGGCTCAGTGGTTAGAAAGTTGAACTTGCGTGCAAGAGGTCCGCGGTTCGATTCTCGAGGCAAGTTTTATTTTTGTTTTTTTTATTTTTATAAATTAAATTAAAATTTTTTAAATATAAATATATAATAAATCTTTGGGCACCGGGTATTCTATAGTCGAGCATGCATACTCGACTATAGCTTTTTTACTTGTTTCATATTTTTTTTTTATTTTATTTTTAATTATTAAATAAATTGTTAAATTAACAAATTAAACAATTCTTGGAATTATTTTTAAAATATATTCAAATATATTCAATTGTTAGACAATAGATTGAACTAAATAAATTGATAATGATAATGAAATTATACAAATTCTCATTATTTTTTGCTAATATCTTAAGAACATTTTTCACTGATCATTATGCTGATCATGCTAAATTATCAGTTGTTGATATTGACAGCAATATGATATAGTGTATTATATAGTATAAATATGGAAAGAGAATCATTATTCCCAGAATTATGCTTGATGATGATAAGACCAAAAATGATCTGTTTGACGATTGAAATTAAGATTGAGATTAAGTTAGCTTAAAATATATAATATATATATATATATATATTATTTGTCTATTAGTTTGCCCAAAAGGCAACCTTATTTATGTTTATACTTGGTTCAGTTGAAATACTTATCACCATGACTTATATACATATATACATACATACATAATATGAAATAAATTCGAGTATGCTCGACTATATAATACTCGGTGCCCAAAGATATATTATGTATTTATATTTAAACATTTTTAATTTAATTTATAAAAAAAAAAAAAACAACAAAAAATTGCCTTAAGAATCGAACCGCCGACCTCTTGCACGCAAGCTCAACACTCTAACCACTGTGCCACACTCTTTATAAGTGTGAGAAAGAAAAAAGACTAAGTTTATGTTGCCGTATGTGGGATGAGAACAGATCCCTGCTGTTGCATATATACTTTGGGTGTTACATACATTTGCTGCTGTCAGAAAGTCAACATACTCTTGGTACCCAATGGGCACCGAGTATAAAAAAAGATTGAAAATAGACGCGATAGATAATATTCAGTAAGTAAGTGCATATAAAAAGACGCGTCAATTTTCGGTCAGCTCAGTTATTTTATTTCTTCAGACGAGCAACGACAATCGTGAAAATGAAAATATTGAAAATAATTTCATTATTATTATTATTTATCAATTGTATTTATTCATTGGATTCTGACATTGAGATGATTGAATTAAATTTAATTAATTTGATTGACATAAAGTAAGTTAACAAAACAATTGAAATTATTCTCAATCTTAAACTGAGTTTATATTAGATCAGAGCAAGACAAGATTAAAACAGATCAAGAAGTAATAAGAGAAGACTTCAAATTGATGAAAGCAGTTGAAGAAGAGATGAAAGTGGGACAGAAAAGAATCGAAATGTTGCTAAATACAATTATGAGAAAAATGAATCCACCACCACCGAAATCTTGTGCCGAGGTAAATTCTCTTCGCAGTAGAGTCTACGATATACTAATCCCCAGCTATAGCAATGATACGTTTAAAGTTGCCTGCGATGCAGATACGCAAGGCGGCAGTTGGACAATAATATTGCGACGAATGGATGGAAGTGAAGACTTCTATCGCAATTGGAATGATTATAAAAACGGATTTGGTAATCTAAGTGGTGAGTTTTTTTTGGGTCTGGATAAGATCCATGCCATAACTGCTGATGAGCCACAGGAATTACTTGTTCTTCTGGAGGATTTCGATGGCAATACGAAAGATGCGAAGTATGATGCATTCGCAATAGGAAACGAAACAGAAGCTTATATATTGCATACGTTGGGTACAGCTAGTGGAACTGCTGGTGACTCATTAACTCGACATATGAATATGAAATTCAGTACCTTCGACAGAGATAACGATACAGAGGAAGACTTCAACTGTGCTATTGATCGTACAGGTGCCTGGTGGTACGCTGATTGTCACGATAGGTATTGAAAATAATTTTGTTGTTCTCGAAGATGTTTTGAATTAATTTAATTTAATTTAATTACAGCAATCTGATGGGTAAATACAAAGATGACACGCGTTTTAAAGGAATCAATTGGTGGACCTTCCGACGTTATGAATATTCCCTGAAACGAGCTATAATGATGATAAGGCCAAAAAAATTGTGAATGACGAATACGAATATATATGAATATGTAATATTCTCAGCTATGTACATATATTACTTCGTTTATTTTATGATTATTAAATAAATTGTCAAATTCTTGGAATTATTTTTAAAATATATTCAAATATAGAAAATGTTGGACATAAACTCGAAATTCTTTAAAAAAAAAAAAACAAAAAAAAAATTAAATTAAAATAAAATAAAAAAAATGTATATATAAAACAGAAAAATTATTGGAAGCTCTGGCTAAGAAGCTAACAAGAACAACGAACATCTGCAGCTTGAATTGTTGTATATGCGGATGCAACAAGACAAGACAAGACAAGACATGACATCATGTCTAAGAGAAAAAAATGTTTAGTTTTGAATTTTAACAATAATTTCAAACATTTTTAATTTTTATATAAAATAATTTGATAAGAATTCGCTCTAAAAATCGCTAAAAACAATAAACAATCTCTCTCTCTCTCTCTCTCTCTTTCTCTCTCGTTAACAGATAATGTTAAAATTTAAATTTGAACATTTGCATTTTTGCGCTTTGTTCACGCACAATTGAGCTACTTAACGCAAAATTGCGCTAACGAGAGAGAGAGAACTGCATACTTGGCCTAAACATATGTTATGCATAAGAAAGGAGGGAAAATCAGAAGGCGACGCGTGTTTACAATTTTCACTTAATATTTAAATAGAGAAACTCAATAGAAATTTGCCAGCATGGGTGGCGGTGATCTGGTAAGTAGTTGCGTTAACTTCTTTACAAATTACAAAACTATAAACTGTTTGTATTTCATTTTGCAGAATCTTAAAAAATCATGGCATCCTCACACAATGAAGAATCAGGAGCGCGTCTGGAAAGCGGAACAGGCGAAACAGGAGGAGCAGCGTAAATTGGATGATTTGCGTAAAGAGATTAATGAGGAACGCGATCGCGAGGAACTGCGACGTCTAGGAGAAAGTACTGGCGTCTTGAGCAGCAGCAGTGGTACCGCTGGCGAAGCAAAACTAGAATGGATGTATAAAAGTAAGTAAAGTGAGCATTGACTGCCATTACATTATATAAATTATTTGTAATCTCTTGCAGATAGCGCTGAGTTAATAAATCGTGAAGAATATCTGCTTGGCCGTAAAATTGACAAATCTTTTGAGCAACTGCAGGCAGAGGAACGACGAGAAGAGCAAAGTGCATTTGGTGTCAAACAATCGATAAATCATGTTGAACACGAATGTGTTCCATTCTCCATACGTGAATATCGTAATTTGCAGTCGACCGAACAAGTTGATATGCAGCGCAAGACCATGGAAGATCCATTGATGCTTATCAAGCAGCGGGAAATGGAATCGAGACGAAAACTGCTGGAAAATCCCGTTAAACTTGCTGAAATTCATCGCATACTCAAGAACGAACAGGAGCAGGCAGCAAAACTGAATAAAAAATTAACCAAAAAGCCAAAAAAGACCAAAAAGTCAAAGAAGAAGAAAAAGCATAAGAATAATGAAAGTGATAATAGCGAAGACAGTGATGGCAGCGATGATGATGATGATCTCGATAAAAAATTAGCACGGCAAATGAAGAAATTAAAAGGTGAAAACTCATCCGATGATTTCAAGCTGGACAAACTCTTGGATGCCAAATATCGCACATTGACCAAACAATTGGATATGGCAACAAAGCAAAAGAAGAAGCAGAAGGCTAAGAAAAAGTCAAAGCGACGTAGTGAAAGTAGTTCAGAAAGTGACAGCAGCACAGATGATGAGTCCACTAAAAATAAAGACAAAGGAGGAAAGCAAGAGGAGAACAAAGACAGAGACAGAAGACTGCGCAGCAACAGCTTCGATAATGGCAGTCGACGTCGGCAGCGCAGTAATAGCAATGACAGACGCTTCAAGCGGGACGACAGAGATGGCGCAAATCGACGTCGAGAGCGCGAAAATAGTTTTGATGAACGTTCCAAGCAGAGGGGAAGAGGCGACACAAGAAATCAGCGCGGCCAACTGAACGGTGAGCAAACACGAAGAGAGCGAGAGAATGAGAGAAGCAAACGTCGACGCAGTAGAAGTCACAGTTTACGCAGAGATCAGCAGCAGCGAGAGCAGCGTCAAAAGAGTCGCAGTCCACGCAGGGAGCTGCGTGAAAGAAGCCGCAGTCCACGCAGACATCAGCAGCAGCATCAAAGAAGTCGCAGTCCACGTAGAGAGCAGCGTGAAAGTAGCCTCAGTCCGCGCAGAGATCAGCACCATCGAGAGCAGCGGCAAAGGAGTCGCAGTCCACGTAGAGAGCAGCGTGACAGAAGCCGCAGTCCACGCAGAGATCAGCAGCAGCGTCAAAGAAGTCGCAGTCCACGTAGAGAGCAGCGTCAAAGAAGTCGCAGTCCACGCAGAGATCAACGTCATAATAAGCAGCAGCGACAAAACAGCGGCAGTTCACGCAGCGTCGATGAAAAGCAACGCATGCAGCGCAAGGAAAACAGCAGAGAGCGCAGCCGCGAAAGTCGACGTCAACGCAGCGCTACACCCGACAAACAACAGACTGCCAGGCAACAGCATCAGCAGCCAGCGACACCTGCGTCAGCGCCAGCGCAAACGTCAAAAACTACGACAAAAACAAAACTGAACGAAAGTGAGCGTGAGGCGCGTTTACGTGAAATGATGGAAAATGCAACATGGCGCGAAGCAGATCGCACAAAAGTTGTACAAAAACATCGCGCGGCATATGCACGCGAAGAAGCCTTGCATCAGGCTCGCGAATTTGATAAACAATTTATTAACAAGGAGACAAAGAAAGCAATCGATAATCAAACATCGATAGGTAATCGCATACGTGCAAATATGAATAATATACAACGGACAACAGCGGCAATGGATGCAAATTTTGCACGCAAATAAAATTGCATAAAAATCAAGAGATAAAAAAAAAACAACTGAGAAATATATATATATATATATATATATAAAGAGAGAGAGAGAGAGCGAATATGAAGAGAAAGAGAAAATTAACTTAAAATTTCATTTTATTATTTTTTTGTGTGTGTATGTGTGTGTGTGAGAGGCTTAAAACATAACGGGCAAAACGTTGAAGAGAGAGAGAGAAGAGAGGGAAAGTATGGGAAAGAGTAATCTCTCTATATATGTATGTATTGTATATCGATAACTTATGCATTGGTTAAAGCAGCAACGCCAGGCAGTGTCTTGCCTTCCAGCAGCTCAAGTGATGCACCGCCGCCAGTTGAAACATGCGAGACAAGCGCTTCAGTATTCCACTTGGCACAACAAGAGGCAGTATCGCCACCGCCAATAATAGAGACGGTGCCATTCTTGGTGGCAGCCACAACTCCATCCATAATTGATTTAGTGCCATTTGCAAAATTGGGGAACTCAAACACGCCGGGAGGACTACCAATAGAAACAAATAAAAATCAAATTAAATTACACAAAGAGAAGAAAGAGTGACAAAAGAGACTTTACCCATTCCAGACAATTAACTTGGCGCGTGCAATGGGAGCTGCAAAGAGTTCACGTGTCTTGGGTCCAACATCAAGTCCCATATGTCCATCGGGTATGCCACTGTCAACGGTTGCCTCACTGACTGCTGCATTTTCGGCAAACTTATCGCCACAAACGAAATCCACCGGCAAATGCAGCTGCACATTGTTCTTCTTGGCCTTGTCCACCAGATTCTGTACGATTTTGGAGCCTTCCTCATCGAACAATGAGCCACCAATTTTCATATTGTTGAGCACCTTAAGGAAAGTGAATGCCATGCCACCGCCAATGATCATCTCATTGACCTTATCCAGCAGATTCTCAATCAATTGAATTTTATCGGCAACCTTGGCACCACCCAAAATGGCCAAGAAAGGATTTGGTGGCTTATCCAATGCCTGCGAGAAGTATTTCAATTCTTTGTTAAGCAAAAGGCCAGCTGCACGCTGCTCATAACCATCGCCCATCATGGAGCTGTGTGCACGATGTGCTGTGCCAAAGGCATCATTGACATAGACATCACCGAGCTTGGCCAAACTGCTGCGGAATTCTTTAACCTTGGCTGGATCAGCCTTAACCTTGCCACCGCTAGCATCGACACCCTTGCCTTCTTCCTCCAAATAGAAGCGTACATTCTCAAGCAGTATCACTGAGCCGGCAGCAGGATCTTTGCAGGCAGCTTCAACCTCGGCACCAACACAATCATTAAGGAATGTCACCTGCTGACCGAGCAACTTGGTTAACTCCTCGGCAACGGGTGCAAGAGTATATTTCAGATTCTTATTGCCATCGGGGCGACCCAAATGGGACATAAGCACCACAGATTTGGCCTTCTTGGACAATGCCAATTTGATGCTGTCCACGGCGGCAACGATGCGCTGATTACTTGTGATTTTGCCCTCCTTGATGGGAACATTGAAGTCAACGCTGCATCGAAGAAGAGAGAGAGAGGGGGGGGGGCATATGATGCAACATGCTAAAAATGGTGTAAGTGCAACTAATAACTTACCGCATCAGCACACGTTTGCCTGCCAATTCCAGATTCTCAATGCTCAATTTATTGAAAGCCATTTTTATATTATTTTAATTTTTTTGATAAAAATTGCAGAAATTATAATTTTTCTTTTTTTTTTGCGAATCACTTTCAATTTATGCCGTCTGCGACTTGACCCACCACACAGCTGTGTGCTTGTGCCTGTGCGGCAATGTCAGCGCAAGGTCATAAATGGGTGGCATGATTAGGGTTGTCAACACACTGCAACATCTGCAGCAACTCAACATAATTAGCAAATAATGCAACCATAAAAAGCTTTGCAATACTTGTGGTGAATATATGAAACTCAACTCATTGTCTATTTTGTTTCGTTAGGTGAACGAAACTAGTCTAATTGGATTTTTACTTATTACCAATTGGGTAGCGCTTGCAATGCTGTGCAGCAGTGCTGTATAACGTTGTTATACAAACAGTGTTGTAAAACAGTTGCAGTTGTACATTTTAGCGCTTTAATTTAAAAATTGTTTTTGCGCAATTAAATTTTAAAGATTATAAAACAAAGCATTAAAAATAACGAGAAAAAAAATGTATGTAATTATTATTAAAAGTTATTAAGTTGAACAACATCGTAAGTTGCTTTAATTAATTAAAGCTAATGGAATATTTTTTTTTTTTAGCTATTTTAGTATTGCATAAATTAATATATGTATGTATGCGTCTCATTTGTCAATTGTTCATTACACACACACACAGAGAGAGAGAGAGAGAGAGACATACATGCATACAAAGAGTATGTGCGACAGAGATAGCATGAAAAATTTTCAGTTACAGCTAGATATGAAAATGACGCCAACATTTTGCTCTTTATAAATGATTCATTCATGTTGCTGCTGTTGCTGCTGCTGCTGCTCAACATGCGACGCTGACTTCACAGTCGTCGCCATCGTTGCTGCCGTTGGCTACTCACGGCCAGTGCCGGCAGTGCTGTAGACCACACACACACACACACACACACATACCACCATCGCCCTCTCCCCTCGCTTGCGTTTCATTTCGTGTTTCGTTCAACTTTAAGGCAAATGCGTTGCCAATGCAAAACCAAATGCATGACGCAGTTGCCGAACACAAATGCAAAGAGAAGGCAGCACTTGGAGACTGGCATTAGTATTGTTGGGGGCTGAGGCTGGGGCTGGCAATGCGCTTGCTCGCTTGTTGTTGTTATTGTTCACTTTCTGCGCAATTAAAGCCATCGACAAGGAATGCAATATAAAAATTGTGTAAAATAAAAAATTTGATGAAATGATAAACAATTCAAACATAAAGAAAACGTCATCGAATTTATCAATGCATATACATATGTACATATACATATACATAGGGTATACGTGTGAAAAAAAAGCAGATAACAATTGAAAATTCGAAGTTACCAGAAGTAACACAAGCGGCGCAGCAGCAGCAATAGTAGTAGAAGCCGCCGTCGTTACTGCTGCTGCTGCTGGCTTATCACAAGCGCACACTGGCAGCGCCCTCTACTGGCAAGCGAATGTACTGTAGTATAAAATCTACAATGACTGCAGTCGCCCTTGTCATCGACAACGACGTCAGCGTCAACGGCAACGTCAACGTCGCCGTCATGTGCAGTGTGTAAAGCAAAACCAGTTCGTTCATGTTTATTGCTTGCTTTGCTTTGCTGCTGCTGCTCTCGCTGCCGTTGCCGCTGCCGCTGCCGTTGCGTTTCATTTCTTCGGCATGCAAACATTGTATGTGAAAATTGAAACATGAGAATATGAGAAATATTTTAGCTTATGCAGCCCAATAGATACCCTAGAAATTACATCATTGCAATATAAAGCAATCAATTTTATTATACAAACATACATACATATGTACATATATATGTATGTGTATTATTTTTTATTTATAGCGGCATTAAAATACTAAAAACAAAACAAAAAATCACAATAAATTCTTTTCGTTTCTTTCCATGTCGAAAAATATATATAAAAAAAAATTGCTAAATACTACTTAATACATACATACATAGATACATACATGTATGTATGTAAGTTTCGTACATCAACTTAAATTAAATCGCACGTGTAATTAAAATTCAAAAAAAAAAAAAAAAACAATTTTCAAATTTCAAAGAAAATCTTAAATATAAATCTTTACAATCTGGTTACAAAATTCTATTAGTATAAATAGACAAAAATAGACTTGAAATGTTTTTATGTACATACATACATACATATGTATATATGTACATACATATGTACATATGTATGTATGTAAATTTACACGAATTCACAAGTTAGAAAAACGTGTTTCACTGCACTGTAAATAAATTGTGAGTACATTCAATAAATTAAATTAAATGAATTGCCTTTGTTTTGGCCTCATTTCATTTCAGATAAGATTTTATTAGCTTTATCTTGTTTTTAGCATTAAAAAAAAAAATGAAATGAAATTTGTTTTTTTTTTTCATTGTACGAAAATACTAACCACAACTGCTAAAAATAAAGCAACAAGAATTTTTTTTGTGTAATAATTGTCTATGGAAAAATTTTGAAAAATAATTTTTAAAAAAAAAACGACCGTAAAAAAAACCAAAAAGAAAATATACAAAAAAAATTTTTTGAAAATATTTTGAAAAAATATAAAAATTATTGAAAAATATTGAAAATACAAAAAATTGTTAACAAATTTCGTATAGTGTAGCAATAGAATTTACCTAAAAACAATAACGAAAAAATTTCTTACACTGTTTTCACAGATTGTAAAACGGGAAACCTTTCTTATCGCTTTCGTAGTTCCCAGTTACTGGACAATAAAAACAACAACAACAAGAAGAAGAAGATGAAGATGAAGAGAAACATTTGTATAGTATGCTCTATAAGTTATACTTAACCTTGAAATAATATTGATCATGTGTGTGTGTAACAGTTTCACAAATCTCAAAATATATATTCCAAATATTTTTTTGACTAGTTGCAAAATATAAATAAAAAAATGGCGTAACGAACGTAACGCAATGACGCTCAGATTAACACTAAAAAAACACTCAGAATAATAGTCAAAAAAAAAAAGAGAGTTGAATGGGACAACAAATGAAAAAGAACACAACGGAAAAGTAAAGAAAGAGAAAGAGCAATAAAAAAAAAAAACAAAAACACAAAAACAAATAATAACGAAATGAAGACGCAAATCGGCTTATCAAGAAAACGGAGCAACGCTAGCAAAAGTCACAATACATATGTTTGTTCCCGTTGTTATTGTTGTTGTTGTTGTTGTTGTTGTTGGCAATGATAAGTGAAATGATTGTCGCCCGATTACAGGTGTGTTGAGCTCTGTGGCACGCTGCGACACGTTTGCTAACAAACTGAGAGTCTACTGTAGATGCGACGGAGGTCGACGTCGTCGCTGTAGTCGTCGTCGTCGTCGTCGTCGCTGTCGCTTTTAATTAGCAGCGTGCTTGCGTTCTTGCCATAATATTCAGATTACAAACTATACTTATTTATTTTGCATAAAAATAGCTGAAAAACAAACGACAAAACGGCTTTAAATAATAATAAGTGAGAGAAACAGAGAGAGATAGAGAGAGACAACTAACACTAATAATAAAAAAAAAAAAAAAACTATAGAGCAGAAGAACGTTAGCTCATTAGTCAATTCCTGAACCCAGCATGGTTCGTGTAGCGAACAGAGACAGCAGATTGTCGAACCACAGATGTGTGGGGATCAACCAGCAGCAATAGCAGCAGCAGAGGCAGCAGCAGCAGAGGCAGCAAGCAGCAGCAAATGAAAAATGCATAATACAAATAGAGTGAACCAGCTTTTGCATGCAAAATTATAATTAATTTTTAAATATTTATATATTTATATATGTGTATAGCTTTATCTATTCAATTTTCTTCTTTTTTTCAGTTAATATATAGAATAATTTTTTTTTTTTTTTTGAGGTTAAATTAATTTTTGTTGCCAAGACATTTTAATCGCAGTCCAATTGACCTGATTACATGTCTGTATTCTGGTCCACTCTATAAATATTTTTGTATGTGTGTGTCTGTGTGTGGTGGCACAAACAATAAGCGAAACACTGCCTGCTGCTGCTGTTGAGTATGCAACCCAACAGCAATAGCAACATCAGCAGCAATAGCAGCAGAACACACACACACAGACACTGTCAAAGTTGCCCGGCCAGCTGCCTTCTACTTCTCCACCATAAACCTCTGTTCAGCCTGTCAACCACCTCTTTTTAGCACCCATCTCTCAATATACAGACTATGCCCAACTACTATAAACCAATGTCGATGTCTCGTGAACACTCCACACGGGACGAACAACAACCACCGACGACTACAACGACGACGACGACGACAACGACTACGACGACAACAACTGAATGTATGTAACGGGCAAGAACAACCGCCGCGGCCGGCAATTTTCAAATTTACCGCCAAACGTGCCGGCGACGTCGACGTCGCCGTTGGCGCTATGCTGTGCTGTACTCACTCACGAAGCAGTGTAAGCGCATTTTGTATGGGATGCGTCAAGAAACCCACTCGATGTGTCAATTTTGAAATTATCCTTGATCGTAACATAATTCTAATGATGCAAATTTTTAGTTAATACTTTCAATAATTGATTTCAATAAATTTGAAAGAAATTCAAATAAAAGTTTAGACAGAATCAACTAAAATATTCAGACGCTTATGCGGTTTCATGACAATCGCAACAGAACGCAATCAGTGTTTGTCGAACCGTTTGCGATGGTAAGTTTTAGTCTTGTACGAGCCGTCAACGGGTACACATATCGGTGGTCAGTCACAAAAAAAAAAAAAAATTAAGAAGCAAAATAGAAAACTACAAAATACCAAATAATATTAAAAAAAAAAAAAATTCACAAAATATACTAAAACTCAAAAAAAAAAATCATCAAAAAACTAACATTCGTAATATACGATTTTTTTTTTTTTATTGAGGTTTAGTATATTTTGTGAATTTTTGCCGCGCTTCAGAATTTGAGGCCTAGAATATTAGACGAAAAAAGATTAAGAATATTTTTTTTTATTATTATTATTATTATTTTTATCAAAGAGAAAAAATTATTTGCAAAATTATTATATATTGTAAAGAGTCGAGTCTCGGTCAGCGGTCGCCGCTGATGGGTTTACTTGTACGGGCGGGACGACGAAGAAGATTGGGGGGGGGGCGGGTCGCGGCGTTTGTTATTTTGTTCTCGCGCCTCCTCCGCTGCTAACCTGCAATGTTGTTGTTGCCTTCTCTTCACGACTTTAACAACTGCTGCTGTACAAATGCCGCTGTGCTTTTTGTTCAGTGTATTGCATACAAAGTCAGAGTGAGAGAGCGAACGTGACAGCAGCAGCAGCAGCAGCGCGTGAGAGAGCAAATGATAAGCGAGCGGCCGGTCTGAAAGACAATCAAAAGAGAGAGAGAGAAAAAACGAGAGCAAGCAATACATGCATATGTTACTGTATACGTATGTGTGCGTGCGTGTGTGTGTATATCATATACTCATGCATATGCGTATGTATGTGTGAGGCGATTGTGCTGGTGTTGTATCTGTTAAATACACTCGACATCACTGAAACTTAGACAGTGTGTTTGTGTGCTTCGTGCGGTGCGGTTCTCGTTTTTTTTCCCTCCTTGGAACAATCTATCTATTTTGCGCTAATTTTTTGTCAACAATCCAAATAATCAAAAAAAAAATATATATAACAATAATTACATATTTATATATCATCTCTTGAACATATAGCAATCAAAAAAAAAAAACAAAGAAAGAAAAAAAGAAACACTTGAAACGAATAATTGAAAATAATTGACGCGCGCATAAAATAAATAAATTACAACATAAGCCTTGTATATATATATATATAACGGACGCATACACGTTATATAACTGTACAAAAAAAAAATATTTACAAGTTTCAAAACAAAACAAAGAACAACAACAAAATGTCTGCAGCCACAGAACAACAGAATAACGGTGATGTTGCCGTCGAGAAAGTAGCAGTGAGCAGTGACAGCGATGTTAAGGAGGATCTCAAAGCCAAAGCCAAAGCAGCTGCTGCCGATGATAAATCAGCGGCCGCTGATGCCGCTGGCGATGCGGCTGCTGCCGATAATGGTACAGCGAAGGATGCCGATGATGCTGCCGATGCGGCGGATGCTGCTGCTGCTGCCGCCGCCTCAGCCAAGGGATCAGTTAAAGGCACAAAGAGGCAAGCTGAAGTAAGTATCAAAATAATAATATGAAATTCAAAATTAAAACAAGAACAAATTGAGGATTTTCATTAACAGAAAAACTTCCTTTTTATTTCTATATGACAAACTTCTCGTACAGTTTCACCTAGTAGTAGTTTCTATGTTCTAATCAGTCTAAATATACATATACATGTGTGTCTGTGTGTGTGTGCTGCATGTTTAATAACAAAACAAACGAACGCACTTGTCTCTTCGTCGTCTATCTTAACTCTCTCGCACAATTTTGGCGCTCTCTCTCTCTCTCTCTTTGAAAATACACGCGCTCTCTTACAGTTACGCGTCATGCGTTTATCGATCGACATTATCGATCGTGCTCTCTCGCTCTCTGCTAATCGATTGCTGCTGCCATTATTCAATTTTTGTTTACGCGCTGAACAATTTTTGCGTTTCGGCGCAATAATGATTCATAATATTTTTTTTTTTTTTTCTTTCTGTTTTTATTACAAAATACGGCGGGTAAAATATATAAAAAAAAATTTTTGTTAGCACACGCAGTAGAAGAAGAGAAACGAAACGAAAGAAAGAAAGGAAGAAAAAGAAAAGAAGAATTATTTCTAGAAATAGATATACACACGTTTTTCACGTTTCAGCCGCCTTTTCAAATGTGTTTCAGCTGCCGATAACTGAAAAAAAAATACAAGAGAGAGGGAGAGTTCAATAGATAGAAAGAGTGGGAGAGATAGACAGAGAGCACAAGAGAGAGAGAGAGAGTACGCGCGCACGCTCACTTATATACTGAAAGCAGTCGTACATATACTTATTATACATACTGTTTGTTATATGTATGCATATGTGTGTGTGTGTTTGTGTTGTTGTTTATGATTAAATTAAGATGATTGTGAATTGTTGTTCTTGTTGTTATTGTGGAGAGTAATCAAAGATTATTTGTTATTAAGTTCAAATTGAGGTTAGTCAAGTTTTCGAACAAAATCAAACAATTTTTCTCTGCCAATGTTATTAAGAGGTGTACAGTTATCGAACACTGTATAGGTAAAAGAAAGAGACAGAGCGAGAAAGAGAGAGCACGTAATATGCTAGTGTTAAAGAGAGGGAGGAAATCAGTCAAAAAAAAAAAACAAGTAAATACTGGAAATACAGAATAGGTCGGTCATTAGCATTGTTGTAGGAGAAGAAAAGTAGCAGCAGTGGCAGCAGCAGTAGCGGCAGCAAGGCGTAAAATAAGTCAAAAGAGATTAAATTGAAAGAGGTTTTTTTTTTTTTTTTTTGCAATATTAATCGGCCTTGCAATACACATACACCTACACATCTCTATCTCTCCCGCTCTCCCTCTCTCTCTCTCTCTCTCTCTTTCTCACTCACTGTGTATGTGTGTAACAATTAATTGCAAGTAATAAATGCAAAAAGTCGACGGCTGTAACTAGCTGCTGCTGCTGCTGCTGCTGCTCGATGGCTCTCTCTTAACATTTGGCCTTATTTTCTTTTATTACATTTAGCAAGACTTGGCTAAAAAGCAAACAACAGCAACAAAAAATTTGCGCGCCAGCCAAAAAATAGAAAAAAAAAAGGGAAAAAGAAAATAATAATAATAATAAATGTTGCACTCCTCTCAGCTAAAAACAATGCCGGCCGGCAATACGACAACTTTTGTTGCCTGCCATCATAACCGATGAGAGTGACAGAGAGAGAGAAAGAAAGAAAGAGAGTGCTGCTAAGTGAGAGCAACTAAGCAGTGCGTGTGAGAGAGAGCGCTGCCAGAGCGTCATATGTATATTTAAACAGTTTTAGAGACTCTCAAAGCATTCCATGCTTTTATTTTTGTTTTTTTAAAATGCGATAATCAAAAAAAAAAAAAATTCAAACCAAAATTCTGATAAACATAAAGAAGAAAAAAGACAAAGAGAAGGAGGACGAGGAGGAGTAGTAGTAGTAGTAGTAGGCTAAAAAAGAACGAGGAAACGTAGAAGAAAAGCACGCGGAGGTATATCTTTAGGAATAAATCAAATCACATAAATTAGCAAATCAAATGCTTTTGTGAATGTCATGAAACTCGAAATAAAAATGTACAGTTTAACATGAGGAGCGCGTAACAAATATATATATAAAGAGAGAAAGAGAGAAGGTGCTCGTTAACTCTCACTCTCTCGCTCTCTATTATGTTTCTACGTGCGCGCTCTCTCTCTCTCTCTCTATCTTAGCGCTCTCAGCTTGTAATTGCTTATGTACACATTCTGTATGTATGTATGTATGCGTGTGCATGTGTGTGTGTGCGGCGTTTACATTAATCTTTCACTTTTTTTTTTTTGCTTTTGCCTTATGCGTATTTATTTTGGTATTTTTATGACCATGTTTATGTGTGTGTGTGTGTGTACATAAAAACAATCCATTTTACAGGGTGGTTCAACTTCCTTTGCGGAATGTATGTATACATATACATATGCATGTGTATGTGCATCTGTGTTAACGAATTCCAGAAACTGTTGCCTAATTTTTTGACGTGACGAATGTATGAGAAAAGCAGAAAATGTCGAAACAACACAAGCTGCGATCATTGAAAAAAGTAAAAGTTATCGATAACATTAGTAATGTACATTGTGTACAGCTGTTACGTTAACGTTAACTGTACATTGACTCTACATAGAAAAACTCGAGAGAGAAGCAAAAGTTAAAGTTATCTTTGCAAATCTCTTATAGGGCAACACTAACATTAACATTAACAACTGTACAAACATATTAAATTTATTTGCCGCAGATTACTCTTTCCTCTACATACATACATACATACATACATGTAAGATCCATTTAATGGGGGACTTAGTATTTTAATGTCTTGTTTGTTTTATGCCCTGCTAGGCAATAAAAAAAAAATGTACTATTTTATTTATCTAGTTCTTTGCCTTGCCGCCGTCTCTCTCTCTCGTCATCGTCATCGTCGTCATGTATCTTTTATTTCTCTTTCCCCATTGACTTTTGTTGTTGTTGTTGTGCTTGAGAGAATATGCCGCATATTTTGCACACATCTTTTTCACAGTTATCTTGTTTTTTTTTTTTATTTTGCTGCTGCTGCTTTGTAACAATCGCTGTTAAATTATGCCCTCAAATACACAGATACACACATATATATATATATATATATATATTTTATATATATTCCGAATTATATATTACAAGCTTTCTTTTACATGGGAACGTGACGAACTGCTTTATGTACTTTGCCTTAACTAAGTTTTGAACCCACGCAGCAGCAGAGAGCAGCGACGTTGACGCTTACGTTCGTTCGTTCGTTGCCGTCGTCGTCGCTGCTATTTGCGCCTTTTTTTTTCATTTCATTTTATTTTATTTCTTCTATAGCAGCTCCCAGCTGTCGTCTGTATGTATGTGTGTGCATGTCTCTGTTTGCTTGCGTGAGTCGTTCGCTTGTTCGTTTCGTTCATTCATGCTGTGCTACACTATTGTCACGACGCCTCGAACTCGTTCTCAGGTACAGTTTCTGCCCTGGCAGTGACAGCGGCAGCGCCAGCGCCTCTCTTTTATAGCTTGCTGCTGCTGGTGCTGCGGCGTCGACGTTAACGTTAACGTCGCTGTTAGTATTTGTTCGGTTTGGTTCGGTTCGCTTCGCTTCGGTTTTGGTTCGTTTGTTCGGCTTTCGGTCACACAGTGGGTCGAACGTACGCTTGGCTTGGCTGGTTTTGTGTCTCACGGATGTGAATATATACATATACAAGTATATATATATATGTATATACATATATATAATTTGTATGTTTGTTATTTTTCCATTATGTAGTAAATATGCCGCTTTATATACAACAAATACAGGCAGAGAGGCAAACACAGACGCTCACTCACATACATACATACATACATACATTATGTAAGTGAGAGCTGCACTTGTAATGCGGCAATCGTTTCGCTCTCTTGCTTTTGCTCTCACATTATTTCGCCTTACCTTTTGCCTTTGGTGCGTGCTTGCCTTGCTGCAGCGAATTCCATTGACGCGCGCATTTTTCAAATGCCTTTTTTTTACGGCGAAAATAACGATTTTTCTTGTAGCTTAGGGAGCAAAGTAGTAGCAGCAGTAGCAGTAGCAGCAGCATTTTCATGTTTTGTGTGCTTTAAATATACATTTTATGGTCATGTACACACATACACACATACACACACGCATGTGTAGGTGTGTGTGTGTATATGTTGAGCTTATGTTTTGGTTTCCGTATACAACATTTTCTTTGCCCTTGATCAAGGAGATGTGTGGGGTTTGAGTTGGGCGCATAGTAGCAGCAGCAGCCTGTTTTTGTCCTTTGCTTGTTATCAATAAACTTCACACACACACACACACACACACACACACACACATAAAGAGAGAAATACTTTACATAGTTACTTAATTTCCCTATTCTTATTATTTTGTTTTTGCAGGCTAAATCCGCCGAATCAAAGAAAGCCAAGAAAGATAAACCTGCTGATGGCGATTCCGATGAGGAGGAAGTTTTAGATGAAATCATCGGGGGTGACAGTGATATTGAAAGTGACGAATATGATGTACCCTACGATGGTGAGGAAGATGATATTGAATGTGACGGTAAGTTATTTCCTATCTCTCTCTCTCTCTCTCTCTCTCTCTCTAATCTTTATGAAACTAATGTTTATTTCTCTTTTTGCTTCGCTTTACACAGATGATGATGATGACAATGATGACGGTTCCGGCTCGGACGATCAAGCGTAATAATAATAATGTAGTCAAAACAAAATAAGAAAATAAAATAAAAAAAAACAAAAAAAAAACCAACAAAAAAATATACAAACAAACAAAACAAATTTAAATTAATAATAATAAAATAAATAAAAGAAAAAAACAAAAGTTACAAGCAAAAAAAACAAAACAAAACAAAGCAGAGAAGTAAACAAAAACAAAACACAAAAAAAAAAATCGCAAAAGTATATAATTCTTATTTTTAAGAAATAATTTTCTATTTCTTATTTTATTTTAATTGTATTTTATGTGTACTTTTTTTTATAAAAAAATACAAAAAAAAGAAGAAGATGAAGATGAAAATGAATAAGAAAAAGTAAAGAAAATTGTTCGCAATTAGGGCGAAGAAGAGAAAAAAAAAGATAAAACCGAAAACAAGTAAAACACAAAAAAAAAAAATTCCCCCCAAAAAAAAGAAAAACAGAAGAAAAAAAAATCAAATCAAACTCTTTCTTTCCTTTTTTTAAGTCATAAGTTTTAAGTTAAACAACAGATTAAACACATTCACACACACACAGACACATATACACGGTACACTTGTAGCAGGAACAGGATCATGATGTTAATGATGATGAAGAAGAAGCAGAAGAAGCAACAGCAGCAGAAAGAAGCCTTAATGCAGCCCATGATTGACTTAAAAGAAGAACAAGAAAATTTACTACACAAAAACACGAAACACAAAAAAAAAATAATAAAAAAATGCATTATTAAAATTAGACGTTACATTTTATGAACGATTGAAAAAAAAACAAACAAAACACAAAAATTAAAAAAAAAAAGAAAGAAAAAAAAAAAATATACAAAAAAAAGAAAAAAAACAACACAAGTTTTACAATATTGGTTTCAAAACTTTTCGCGCTCACTGTTGGGCCACAATTCATTTTATTCGTCTGTCTCTTTCTCTCTCTCTCTTTCTCTCATACAAATACATTTGGGCTTTTGCGCGCAGGCAGAGAGGCAACGGGAAGTTTGTTTCGTTGGTTGGTTGCTGAATTGGATGAGATGGTGGAGGGGGGGAAGGGGGTGAGGTGGGTTAAGCAAATTCTTTTATTTCAGCATTTATAAACATAAATAAAAAAAAAACTATTACTTAATCTTAAGTATTTAATGTCAGTATTAAAATCATTAAAAAAAAAAATAATAAAAAAAAGATAAAAAAAATAACAGCAAGAAAAAATAATTACTAAGTTTTTAGAGCAAAAATGTCGAGAAAAAAAAATTAAATGAATGTTAAAAATATGTAAAAAAAAAAGAAAATAAAAAAAATACATTGACAGTCGCAGAATGTTGAAGATGATGATGAAGAATAACAAAATGAAATAATTAAAAAAACTTAAATTAAATACAAAGTAAATATTGACTGATATTTAAAAACATAGAAGAAGAACAATTGGAACACAAAGAATACGAAATAAAAAAAAATAAATAAAAATAAAAATACAAAAAAAAAACGAATAACGAATCAATCAATTTTCAACAGAAATTTTTCAACCCCGCCACAAAGCAAAAAAAAAAAAAAAAAAAAAAACTTTCAAGCCAATTAAACTGCATAAAAAAAACAAAAACTGAATAAGAATAAAGAAGAAAAAAAAAAACAAAAAAATGCTAAACAGATCAATAACTGAATATAGTACATACAATATACATACATACACAGCAATAATAATGAATATATATATATATATATATATAGATATATATATATAAATTGAATTTGATACCGAAATAATGTTGAAATTCATTAAAAAAAAAAACACAAATACATTTTTTGTAAATAAAAATTTTTGAATCGTAAATGAAAAAAGAAAAGCAAAAACCAGAAGTAGTGAAAAATGCGAATCATAAAATGCAAAATAAATTTATTGTAATTACATAAAAAATACAAAAAAAAAAAAAAAAAAAAAAACAGCAGATTAACAATGCAAAAAGCGTAAGGCGAAAAGCAAAATTGGCAAAAATTATCAAGATGCCAATAAAAAGAATTTTTTGTTTCAATTTCGGGAGCATGGGACGAACGACAAGATGATGGTGGCAGCATGGCACATGGCACATGCTGCCTACCTAACCCACCACAACACACAAACACACACAGAGTGCGAAAGAGAGAGAGAGAGCAAACCCCTATATAACTTACATCCCTGCCACAAGTAGGGGTAGTTATTGTTATACATATATATAAATATGTTCTTCATCCATATGTGTATCTCTCTCTGTGTGTGTGTGTCTGTCTGTTGTATCTACATAATTCATTGATTGCTATTGTTTTGTAATCCTATCGAAAGGTTTTTCTTATCTTCTTCAGGGGTTGCAGTGTCAAACATACTTAACTCTAGTTTAGGGTTGTTTTTAACACACGCACAACTCGCATACAGTAAACTCAGCTTTACACAATTAATTTGCAATTAAATTGATTTTTTCAACATGTTTCTTAGCACATTTACAATTTTGCAACATTTAAATTTGGCGCGCTTGCTTAGCATTTATAGTGCACTTTCGTCAAGTATTGAATTATTGCTGTTGTACATTTAAATTTGGCGCGCTTGCTTAGCATGTACAGGCACCCAAAGCATTGACAGTGCACTTTCGTCAAGTGTTGAATTATTGCTGCTGCTGCTGTACGTTTAGCATGGACACACAGAGAATGATATTTGCTGTGCGTAGAAAATTTGACAATGTCGTGCTCGTGTAATTATTTTGTATATTTATATGCATGCTGTGTCTGTGTAATTGCAATAGTAAAATTATTAAATTAATTAAAATTGATTTTGCTTTTGTGACACTGATAAGCATAAAAAGCTGTTGACTTAGTGAGGACATGCAGTACACTTAGTCAATGCACAAACCAAATATTGCATGGCATATTCTCATATTTGAGTAATTGTAACAAATATTGTCTATCGATATATCGATATATTCGCAATTAAATAAATACACAGCACTAAATAATGTGCAACAATTTCGTCATAGTTTTGTTTTGTTTTCTTTTATATACAACTCGACAATTTTGATAATTTTGTAAAATGTCTGAATATAATACAAGACCAAAAGATATTCGAAAAAATGGATTGTCATGCACTATAACAAATTGCCAGCGAAGCTATAGACATTCTAAAGATAATCTTCCCGTACGTTTGTTTCGCTTTCCCAAAGCACAAATGCAACGCCGTACATGGATCACAAAATGTAATTTACCAAAAAATGTGGATTTGAATACAGCACGAATATGTAATTTACATTTTGAAACAAAATATTTGGGTGGCACAAAGCTTAAGTCAACAGCTGTGCCAACATTGAATCTTGGCAAGGAGCCTGAAACAGTTACAGTTACAGATATGTCTAAGTATGATGATGAAATTGTTGAGGAGAAACCTTTATTATACATTCCGACAGCTGAACGTAAGAGTACAGAATCTATAACTATGGCTTCGACATATATTAATAATGATATTGAAATTGAAGCTGATTATTCGAATATGAAAATAGAAAATGATTATGAATTTTGTCATAATTGTCATATAAAAGAAGTGAATGAAACATTTTATAGAAATAAATATTTGAAAGCAGATAAAGAACTAAATGAAGCAAAGATTAAGATAGAAGAATATAGAAAAAAAATAAATCGTTTGCAAATGACATTGCGTGTACAAAAAAATCGAAATATAAAAATAAAAGAATTGAAAAAGGAAAATAAAGCTATAAAAAAACCAAAATTAAATATGATTGCAACAGATACTGGATTTTGCATAAATGTTGTATATAAAACGTAATATTATACAAAAAAAAAAAAAAAATACATAACAAAAAAAATATACATACATACATATAATATTAAATTTATGTTTTATTTTTTAAGAATTATTTACATATAACAATTTGCATTGCCAACTGTTCTCTTAGCGCGTTCATGCTCCTACAGCACAGCAAGTGACGTTTAGTCAATGCATAAACCAGAAATTATATTTCTCACCTAATCAAAGCATTGCCAGAAAATATATTTCTCACCTAATAAAAGCATTTGCTAGTTTTGTTTATTTAGCATATTAATTGCTCTTTTCTGTTTTGTTTTTAGATCTAGTTATTTTTCAATATTTTGTTTAATATATTTAATATTTACATGCATCCAACACTTGCATTACAATAACAGCAAAGGCTCCGCGTCAGCTGTTCACTTAGTCTGTACACACCCCAGTGTGTTAGTCAATGCATAAACCAGAAATGAAATTATTTTCTCTTCAGCTAATGAACAATTTTAAAAGCGTTTGCTTTAAAGTTTTGTTTTATTTATGCAAAAATTAATTGCTTTTCAATATTATTGTAGATCTAGTTATTTTAAGTATATAGAGATATTCGCCAGGAATGCGTCGTTCCATATGTTTAATAGCCTTAAAATTAAATTTTTTTAATTGCTTGATAATTTCATCGGGCTTATTTTCTTTCAACAGCAGCAAATAGAATACACCGCTGGGTGAGAGTATGTCATCCAATTGCTCAAGTAATATATCTATTATACGTCGACCATCTTTGCCACCGGCCCATGAATAAACTAAATTGCGTGAGATTGTTCCTGTGGCAGTTATGTCAGCCGTTTGCTGCAACTCCTCATCACTGGTAACAACATACGGCGGATTGAAGAGCAGTAAATCAACTGAACGTGGACGCAATGCAGATGTTAAATTACAACGTAAACTATCCAAACGTGCACCATTACGTAACGCTGTACGTTTGGTTGCATTGCAGGCAACAGGATTTATATCCGTTGCCAGGCAGAGAGCAGAGTTTGCGAGTCGTTTTGCTAGTGCTGTAATAATGATGCCGCTGCCAGAGCCAATTTCAACACAAACATGCGGCTGCAACTGTTCCAAATAATCAAGATCAGCTTCAAGTGCATCAAGCAATAAAAATGAATCTTCAGCTGGTTCATAGACATCTTCAAAATCAGCTGCACTGAGATGTTCTGTATATGGTGTCTCCATTACTCTTCGCCTCCTACTCTCTCTCGCTCCTTCTCTCTTACACTTTACGATATGTTAGTACTGAGCGCTGAATCAAGCAATGCTTGACGCCTCAATTGTTCTTTCTCAATGAGTTTGTGTAATCCCGTTAGACGCTCTTGGCTGCTGCTCAGCACGTTATTAATAATTGTCACTTTATGCTTAACGTTAAGCAGCTCTTTCACTTTATCTGCAAATTCAGGTATTTGATTTTGCGCCTTTTCAATATCACGCAATTGTGCTGCCAATGCATCCAATTGTCCACGCAACTCGGATTGCAATTGTATTGTGGAGGCGACACGTTCGTCAAGTTTCTCAATTGTTGGTTTGAAGAGATTTGTAATGCCTTCGGCTAATATATCACGTGTGGGATTTGTACAAAAGTTTTCTGTATTCTCATCTAATGAAGTTACAGTTGAATCTGAATCTTTATCCATTGCAAAAATAAAAAATAAAAATTAATATTGCTGAATATTATTACTGACAACCTTCTAAATGTGTAGCGATTAGTTCTTACATATCGATTGTTAAAGATTGTTACATATCGACCAGGGAGAAAAGTTAGCAGTGAGCTGCGATAGTTTACAAATAAAGTTAAATATTATATTTGATTTTATATGTAATTTAAAAATGCAAAAAAGAAAAATAAATAAGAAAGCAAAAAAAAGTAATTCTAAATTCTGTATTTATATTTATTATATTTTTAAAATCAAATATATCGATAAGTTTTCTTTTGGCGGCTAAGTGCACTCACAGTGTGCACTGTTACGTAATAATTAATAATATAATTATGAGGTAGGCGATTTTTTTGTTGTTATTGTTATTATTATTTTATATTATTTTATTTTTATATATTTTTTTTATAATATATTTTTGCAGCCAACACATCGCGAGCAGCATACTGCGCTGCATACATATTAGCAAGAAAATCGATAAACATTTGTGCAGACAAATAGCTATCGACACACCACCACAATTGCAACCAACTGTCAAAAAAAAAAAAAAAAAAAAAAACAACAATCAAGTTTCTTCTAATATAATTATAAATGCTTTGATTACATACGTATAATTATATATATATATAGAAAGAGTATATATAACGATATATACATACGTAAGTGCAAGCCGGCGCAATGGACACATATTCGGTGGACATAGTATATCAGGCGATAAATGCGCTATTCCAAAGCAATAATCCCAAAGAACAAGAGAAAGCCAACAAATGGCTGCAGGAATTTCAAAAGTCGGTATGTCATCGTCTGTCTGTCTATATATATGTACATATATATTTATATATATAGAAAATATTAATGATATATATATTCTCTGTGCAGATTTATTCATGGACGATAGCTGACGAGCTGCTGCATCAAAAACGTGATTTGCATGCTAACTATTTTGCCGCCCAGACGATGCGTAACAAAATCCAGAATTCATTCAGTGAACTGCCCCCGCAATCACATGAATCTCTACGGGATTCATTGATAGCACATATTGGGCAAATCGATGAACAAACAGATAATGTTATTATTACACAATTAAGCTTAGCTATGGCCGATTTGGCACTGTTAATGGCCACGTGGCAGGAGCCAATTGGTGATTTACTCAAAACACTTGCACCACGTCCAGCAGCAATATGGCCATTATTGGAGGTATTAAAAGTATTGCCAGAGGAAATCGATTCACGTTATTTACGGTTGGGTGCCAATCGTCGGGAGCAAGTGCATCAACAGTTGGACGCCAGTGCCGAATGTGTACTTGAATTTCTATGCGTGTGTGCACAACGCGAAGATTTGGATCAACAAAAAATTTGGAATGCCACATTGCGCACGTACAGCGCCTGGTTGGTCATTCATGCATTTCCCCTCTCCCACATCTGTGACAATTCACTCTCACAACTTGCATTTCGCCTGCTCGCACAGCCCACCGAAACAACGGGTAAACTTCATGACAATGCCACTGAATGTGTCTGCGCGCTATTAAGTTGCATGAGCACACGCAGCGGCAACTTGGATGTGGAACCCCAAGTGCAACGCATCTTTGAAGCAGTCTGCCTGCTAGAATCTGCATATCATTTGAGTGTCGCACATGAGGATACAGATAAAACAATTAACTATTGTCGCATTTTCACCTCACTTTGTGATGCCTTCTCCTTTGATATGCTGGAGAAGCAACAGGCATTAAAGGGTTTGGATTTGGTTTTATTATGCGTTGGACATTTTGACTATGAAGTCGCTGAGATTACATTTCATTTATGGTATAAACTCAGTGAGGATTTATTTCAGCGTTACGATGAGAAACTAACTGCAAGATTTAGACCACACATTGAGCGTTTGATAAGCGCCCTCTATCGGCATGCACAGATAGAGAGCGATCATGATGGACTCATTGATGAGAATACTAATTTTTATGTAAGTAGAAAGTATAATCTGTATAATTTGTGTTAGGCAAATTAGCTGAGATATCGGTTTGAACCACTTTGTGAACCGGTTCAAGATCTGTATAAATAACTGACAGTGAGTAGAGTATGTGGAAATTGCAGGAATACTAGATTTAATGAATGTAGCCTTAATATGGGCTGAGATATTCAACTGAACCACTTTGTGAACCGGTTCATGATTCGTATAAATGACTGAAAGAGAGTAGGGCATATAGAAACCGTAGGAATATTAAATTTTATGAGTGTAACTTTATTATGGGCTGAGATATTCAACTGAACCACTTTGTGAACCGGTTCATGATTCGTATAAATGACTGAAAGAGAGTAGGGCATATAGAAACCGTAGGAATATTAAATTTTATGAGTGTAACTTTATTATGGGCTGAGATATTCAACTGAACCACTTTGTGAACCGGTTCAAGATGAGTATAAATAGCTCTCTGCGAGTATAGTATATAGGGACGGTAGGAATATTAAATTTTATGAGTGTAACTTTATTATGGGCTGAGATATTCAACTGAACCATTTTGTGAACCGGTTCAAGATTCGTATAAATAACTGACAGTGAGTAGAGTATGTGGAAATTGCAGGAATACTAGATTTTATAAGTGTAGCCTTAGTATGGGAACAGCAGATATTCAAGGTAATCTTCAAGCAAAGATAACAAGCTGAACCACTTTCTGTACCGGTTCAGTAAAGCTTTTGCATTAATTTCAAATGCCTGAAAATGCCTTCGATGAATTTAATAATATCAATTTGTTCAATTTCTAGGATTTTCGACGCAAAGTCTCAGATCTATTGAAGGATGTTGCATTCATTGTCGGTTCCGGAGCATGTTTCAAGCAAATGTTCATCATACTTCAAGCACCAAATACAACGTGGGAATCCACTGAGGCGGCGCTATTCGTCATGGCAAATGTTGCTAAGAATATATTGCCGTAAGTCGATCAAGATCAAGAATATATATATATACCATATATAGATAGACATGTGTTGAACTCAAAGGAATTCTTCATTTCCATAGCGAAGAGAATGATGTGATACCCAAAGTCGTTGAAGCGATACTAAATATGACAGATCAGACACATATAGCGGTGCGTTATACATCGATTGCATTAATTGGTGAACTCTGCGATTGGATCGAGAATCATTCGGATCTCCTGGAATCGGTGCTTAACTTTTTACTCTATGCATTACAACAGAAGAATGGTTTAGCACCAGCAGCAGCGATTGCCTTGACTTCAATCTGTTCAGCATGCAGACAAAAGATGATCTGTCACATTAGCGGATTGGTTGAGATTGCGAGAAGTTTGGATAGTTTTCAGATTAATAATGAAGTATCCATTGGTTTACTCAAAGGCATCTCATTAATCTTGACAAAATTGCCAAGGGAACAATTGCAACCAGCGTTACGTGAAATTGTTAGCTTTCAATTGCAACCATTGGCTCAACTGTTAGAGAGTAATCATCATCATCAACAACAATTAGAGAAAGGAGAACCAAGTGATCCTGTATATTGGATTGATCGTGCCTGCGCCATTATACGACATACAAATCCTGATGTACCCGATGGCATTGAACATCCAACAGTTGCCATTTTAAATGATGCTTGGCCATTGATCTCTCGCGTCCTTGATAAATATCAAGGTGATTTACGTATCATGGAACGCACCTGTCGTCTCATACGTTATGCCGTACGCATGGTACGCAAGCAAGCTGTGCTCCTTGTCGAGCCATTGATTAAACAAATTGTTGTACTCTATGCTGTGCAACATCATAGTTGCTTCCTCTACGTTGGCTCCATCTTGGTCGATGAATTTGCCAAAACAAATGAATGCATTGCTGGCTTACTTGAAATGTTACAAGCATTCATTGAGCCAACATTTGGTCTATTACAGCTGGAGAATGGATTACGAAATAATCCTGATACTGTTGATGATTTCTTTCGTCTTGCCTCACGTTATCTGGACTGTTGTCCGCTGCAACTGTTGCAAAGTAGTTTGATAACACCAATATTTCAATGTGCATTAATTGCCTGCTCCTTGGATCATCGTGAGGCTAATTCATCGGTAATGAAATTCTTTTTCAATTTATTAACATGGGGACGTGCCTCAAATCGTCGCAATCAAGAATGTCGACCATTAATTATAGAATTATCAAGACAACATGGTGGCGCATTGGTTATGAATCTTATACAAGCATCTGTGTTTCAATTGCATTCATATATGTTGGCCGATGTGGCTGAAGTGTTGACAGAGCTTAAGCATGTTGTGGGCAATGAGCAGATGCAACCATTTCTGGCGCATGCATTGGATGCGTTGCCAAAAAAGAATAGCGGTGGCTATGTGACAGCAACACAGCAACAGCTTGAAGAATTTAGTACAACAGTGTTAAGGTAACTTTCAACTAAACAAATTTATTTTTTAATTTTCAATTAATTTTTTGAATTTTAATTAATTTCTTTATGCAGAGCTGATACACCGAAATCTGTGGCACAAGCGTTGAAAACATTTACGCGACTCTTTCGCTAAGCGCTTGACATTTCAATGTAAATTACAAGAAGCAAAACTTTGCAATTGAGCAAAGCAAAGGATTTCGATTTATTATATATATATGGTATAAATGTTATATATATACAGAAGATATATATAAATTTATTTGCGTTCAGTTAGGATACGCCACACGCGCTGATACATTTTAAGAGCACAATTTAGTTTTAAAACAAAGTAAAAAGATGAGAAGGCAGAGGCAAAGATTATTAAATTATTTTGACCAGATAAACAGCATAGACAGTTATATATATATATTTAAGCTGATATATATATATATATATATATATATATATATCAATATTTGATGCATCATTTTGTCGCTGTTAGCATTAAGTATAAAAAAAAAAAAAATGAGTAGAAAAAAAAAGTAAAGTGCAACAAGTTAAAAGTCAGAATTCATTATACACAACAGACACACACACACACACACGCATATATACATCGCATACATTAATCATTATTATAATTTTTTTTGTATATTTTATGACAATACAATTTTATTTATAAAACAAAAGCAGAAAACGAATTATTATTGTTTTTTTTTTTTTTAATATAATTTTCTTCTTGTAACTGCTAAAAAATATAAATATATAAATTAGTTGAGTATCTACAAAATTATTAATACACATATATAAAAAATAATAAAAAGAGGGAGAGGGAGAAAGGGGGTGATGGGGGGGGGAATGTATTTAAATACATAAAGATTCATTGCATATATATATATCTGTGTCTGTATAAACATAATTATATATTGAAAGAGAGAAATTTTATAGAGTTTGTTGCATATTAGATATGCAAACATATATATATATATATATGATATATATATATATATATATATATCATGGATAACACTTTTTATGCTTAATACTAATTGCACATTAAGTTTATTAATTGCACTTGCAGACTGTTCATATATATATATATATATATATATATATCCATCCTTATCTATCAGTAGCTATCAGTGCGTTGATCTATTTTATTAATAGTCTGCATAAGACTATCAACATCTTTGGTCTTGTGTCCTTTCCCTGCCCAATCGTTAAGCTCATCACTTATATCCTTTGGATCTTTGTCAAGCTTTATCCTGCAAAAAAAATATAGAAAATTTCATGCCACTTTGCATCTCTATCTCAATCTTTATCTATACTTACCACAAGTTCAGACAAGTGAGCAACAGTGGCACACGTAACTTTTGCAAATCAACATCGAAAAGCGTTTGAAAACGTTTTCTTGCCAATAATGCCCAACGCTCAGCCGAATGATGTGGCACTGGTGTCATTGTGCATGCTGCAACTAAACGGCATAACATAAACACCACTGGCGGCGAACGTGTCATAAAAACTTTATTCAATAAACGAAAACAATTCTCAAGTATTGGTATTGCCAGTTCATTCCGTCGCTGTTCTAAATAATGACATGCACGATTTAATTCTTCAGATTGTAGAAAATCAAGAAATTGTTTTGAATCTTTTAATATTGCATGACGATTAATGTGTTTGAGAAAATGTTCAAATGCCATGCTACGTTGATTTAATAATTTCGATGAAAAATTTCCCATTAATACTTTTCCAGGAAATTTAATGCCAAGCATTTCTTTTGGATATGATTTTAATAAATTTTCATAAAGTATACGAAAATCAGTATAACGTCGTTTAAGTATTTCTGGTTGTGGATCAATAACATCACAATCCAAACGTACCAATATCTCATACATAATATAACGTCGTGCACCATTCGGTTCCAATGGCATTAAGTGTCCTTTATATATATGAAAGCGTAATTTCATTGTATTTGCAGCAGTTGCCATTTCGCCATAATTATCAGAAGATGTCTCTTGACATTGACGTTCCCAATATGCTAAAAAATAATAATAATAAAAAAATATTAATTATAGTGTATGCGAATAGTCGGTGATATGTGTGAAACCTTTTGGTATTTGCATTTCATTTGTTTGATTGTTTGACATAGATGTTATGGCAAGCACAGCATCGATTGCTGGACTCTCAATTTCGTCATCTGGATTTGGCTGATCCGTTGATGATTGATGCGGTAATAAGTGCCTTGTAACCACGGCATGCACTAAAACAAAGACAAAAAAAAAAAAAAATGAATTTCAGAGAAAATGAAAGTTGAATTTTGCATGAGATTTTTTCGTGCTTCTTGATTTTTATACCCGGTAATCATTGGTTATTAAGGGTATAATGTTTATTTTGTAACAATAGCAAATATCAGGCGTCGTTCAGCCCACAAGGTATATACTCGTATATACAGTAGAATCCGGTTATAACGGCTCCGCTTAAAGCGTCCGACCGGTTATTACGATGAAAACTCGATGGCTTGGTTGGTCCCCATACATACAAATTCCTTTCGGTTAGTGCGTCTTCCGGGTATAACGACGTAAAGTCGCTATAAGCGGAATCTACTGTACACAAATATATATATAGACGCTTTCAAGTGATCGGTTCATAAATTTTTATTTTTGAATACCGGATATAATAAAGTCGAGCATATGCTACTACTGTAGCTTTCATACTTGTTTTTGTTTCGTTTTTTTTTTACTCACTTGCAACTGTTAGATAGTTCAGGTAAACGCTGCTACAGTTGAAACTTTTGTTTATTTTTGTATTTAATTAATGAATAAGCTTATCTTGAACAGTGTCTCTGACTAATTATTAATATACGCACACACACACACACACATATATATGTAGTATATTTGCTGCGACGGCGACTACGACAGTGACAGCGACTGCAATGCGCCTTCGTCTGCTTTGTTACAAAAAAACTATAACAAAAAAATGAAAATAAAGAAAAAAAGATTTTAACGTCGACTTTTGCACACTCTCTTATTAATATTATTATTAATATTTATATTTATATTGCGTTTATTAATAATATATTGTAATTATTTATTGCACATTTTTCTTGGAAAATCACAACGCACAAAATTTATTTTATTAACCGCAACTTTAGCTGAACTAATTTAGTAACTATTATTTAGAGCTGCGATTATGTCAAAGCGATCGATAACAAAATAATTGTTATCGTTATGATCTATAACTTTAACACACTCGCATAACATTAAATTCTATTAATTTGTAAAAAAAAATTATATCAATTATATAAAATTTAAGCAATATTATAATTATTGTGTTATGCTTTTTATTGTTTAATTATTTTTTTAAATATAATAAAATATGAAATTTAACACAGTCAACAATTGCAGCTGTTAATGTTTGCTAACTGACTGACATATCGTTAAGCTGCAGCTGTTAATGTTAAACGCCATACTCGATATTTGAGCTGTTAACATATGTTAAGCTGCAGCTGTTACTGTTATGCTGCTAATCGATACGTATACTCTCACATACATATATCGATACTTGACTGTTAAAACGCCTAATGTGCATCACTAATTGCAAAACAAAAACCTTCGCACAGAGTGGCAGTGAAAGAAATAAAATAAGTGTGCCAATTTTATTGTGATAAATATAAAAATACAAATTATGACGCTGCCAGAGTTTTTTGGCTGCACATTTATAGCATTTGGACCACCGTTTGCACTATTCATATTTACCATAGCCAATGATCCAGTTCGCATTATAATTCTAATTGCCGCCGCCTTCTTTTGGCTGCTGTCGCTGTTATTGTCATCAATGCTGTGGTTCGCTGTATTGCCGCTACGCGATGTTTTGGCATTTGGTGTTATCTTCTCCGTGATATTTCAAGAATGCTTTAGATATATTATTTATCGCATTTTACGTAGTACAGAGCAAGGATTACAAGCTGTAGCAGAGGATTCTCGCGTTACAGAAAATAAACATATTTTGGCCTATGTTTCCGGCTTAGGATTTGGCATTATATCCGCAATGTTTGCACTGGTCAATGTGCTCGCTGATATGGTGAGTCATCAATATTTACAATATTTATTGATCATATTAAATTTATTATGCTCTTCAAATCCATAGGCTGGACCTGGCACAATGGGCCTACAAGGCGGCAGTGAACTGTTCTTTGTCACTTCAGCGATGCAAGCGCTTTCCATTGTGCTGCTGCATACATTTTGGAGTATTATATTCTTTAATGCGTTCGATACAACAAATTATTTGCATATTGGCTATGTAATTGGTTCACATCTGTTGGTCTCATTGCTGACGCTGCTCAATGCCAATGGCTATTATTGGGCAACATTGCTGCCAAATTATATTATAACAATTTTAACGGCAATATTGGCTTTCAGAGTAGCAGGCGGTACGAGCAGAAGCTTTAAGCGTTTTATAACATGTCAATAAATAAATAAATAAATATTAGCAATAATAATAATAATATTAACAAGTATTAGGCTCCTCAAAAATTCTCTTAATTTTTAATTATTAATTTTAAGTTGCAATTTATATATTTTATATTTTATTTTTTTTTTTTTTATTGGCTGAATTTAATAATTAAAAAATAAAAATAAAATAAACTAAAATTAATAATTAAGTACTTAAAAATTGTATATTTTTATTATTGACTATAATCCATTTTACGCACATTGATGCCATAATCAGCCAATGCCGGCTGCAAATCTTCCATTGTCAATGTAAATTTACGATCCTTGGCCTACAAAATAAAAAAATAATCATTAAGACTTGTTACTCTATCTCTCTCTCTTTCGCACACACACTAACCTTACTGCCACCAGGTGTTGCTGCTGTTTGCATATGTGTACGCGCCTTGGAATGCTGCAATGCATCATCGATAATATCAGACATAAATTTTTGCGTCGCAATTGAAATTAGACGCACAATGCGCTTATCATCCGCATGAAATCCGCCCATATTCAAATAATGTGATGTAACTGTTTAAATTTAATTTAATTTCATTGATAGAATTTTATTTAGTTACTTTAATTACCTGCATCCGGCAACAATGGATTATAGTCCTCCAATTGCAGCATAAAATCGCTAAGATGCGCTGATGGCCCAGTGCGTTCACCGCCAGAAATGGGATTAAATGTACCTGGATTAGCACCAGCAGTTGCACCTGCACCAGTTGCATGACTTTGCCCAGCAGCATTGCCAGCATTTGGATGATAAATAATGCCAAAATTTGAGCCAACCATTGCAAAATTGCGTATGAGAAAAATCTTTGATAGCCAACGATCAACAAACCAAATAAACAGCTGTATATCGATAACAAATCAAAATCAAGCTTGTTATATATTTGAAAAATGTTATATTACATTGCCATGTTAGAGCGTTAGCAGCATATGCTGCATATATATAAAGTAGTTGGCAACGCCAATTTGCATATAAATAAACAGCTGGCAGCAGCACAAATGGCAAAGCCAATAGCAAGTACTGTGAGAAAAACAAAAGAGATTTCGCTAATTAATATTTTTTATTATTTATATTTACAGATAATTTGTTATTTAAGCTGACACGGAATGATATTTGATTACATTTAAAAAGATTCAGATTTTACTTATCTTTTTTTGCAACAGTGTTTTTCTGTTTCTTGAACAAGGATTTCAATATAAATAATAAAATTATAAATGCAAATGTGACAATCAATGCCAATGGAAATATACCATAACTATTTATATAATCTAAGAATTGTCCAACTGTTAAATTATCCATAAAATTAGGCAGCGCTGGTACAATTTCTGCATGTACCTTCAGATATTCGCCTTCAGCAAAATTAATAAATGCTTTTGGTGTATAATTCTCAGTGGTATATCGATAAAATTTACCTTGACGCATGAATATGAATTCGGGTGTTTTACCAATTTTAAAACGTTTCGCTGTGGTAACTCCAGCAGCTAAAGCATTGACACGTGCCACATTTATTTTACGTTTCAATTTGCCACCAACAGATTCCCAAACGGCATAAAGACGCTGGCAGAGCACACATTCAGCTGAATTAAAGAAAATGAACCAATCGCCAGTTGTGGCGCCACTTGATGCTTGTGTTAAATGTTCAAAATTATCATCAGATAATTCCTTTACAGCCGGTTCACGATTCTCTCCAAAGAAATGAAGAATTTCCTCAGCATTTATTTCACCATGATAAAGTATTGGTATTCCATGACGGAAATAAAGTAATGCCGGCTCACGACTTGGATCATAAATATGTATTAAATTGCTATCCTCGGCAAGTACAATTGTGGCGCCATCTAGTGTTGATTTTAATTCGTCCTCTATGTCAGCTAGAATCTGTTCATATTGCAGACAGTCGGCACAATTGCGTTTAGTAAACAATGCGACAACATTGCTTTCGCCAGTTAAAATGTGAATCAGATCTGAGTCATCAACACGTTCAATGCCAGCAGTGCCAGCTGCAGCAGCAGCAGAACTCCAACATGTTATATAGAGTATTGTAATTATAATACTATAAATATACATTTCGGACAGTGATGATGACGAGTCAATGTAAGAAAACAATTTTCACTTGTTGCCAACGTTGTTGAGCAATAAACTTGCAGTTAGTGATGCGTATGACGCATAACGCATATCGATAGTTGAGCTTTGCTAATATATCGGACTATTGCATGCTATGTTATTTATTTATAGAGAAAAAAAAATATATATTATAAATAAATAATACAAAAAAAAAATAAAAACAAATATAAATAAAAATCAATTACATTTATTTGCAGATATATATATATATAAAATATATAAAAAAATGACTCAATTCTTGATTAAAATTTAATACATGTTATTAGTAAGCACTGACTATAATATTTTTATAAAAATAGTTTTATGAATATCAATATCAATATATATATGTTTATTTATATACTTGAACAATCATAGAGTAAATATCAAGATCAATTTGAAGCGAAAAGTTATAGTAAAAAATGCTTATAAATTATTAAGTTGACAACTGTACTATGTATGTGATATATGCTATGAGCAAGTATATATATACAGTCGAGTCTCGATAATTCGAAATGGTACGAGGATCATATTTTTTTACGAATTATGAAGTATATCGAATTATTTTCAAATTATTTATTGAATTTCTTTTCAAGGGAACAGAAATGTTTACGAATTATTGAGAATTTCGAATTAACGGGATACGAATTATCGCGACTCGACTGTATATCAAAATCATATAACAGTACTAAATGCTATATAAATGCTATATAATTTACAGTAGGTTTAAGAGTATTTCTGTATCAATGTATATCGATATATTTGCTTGCCTACACTGCAGCACTAGGTGCACTCACTTATCGCTGACTTTGCTCATCTCCAATACGTAACAAGAATTGGTTTTCGACTTCTTGCTGTATAATTGTCAGTGTGTGTTCTTCTTTGTTTTTTTTTTTTATGGCTTTTTCAATCCAACGGATGTTGTTTATCGTTATCATTATCAATATCATGATCATGATCATTATCATCATTATTGGATTTGTGTTTTTATATGTTTAGTTCTTGTTAGATTTTGATTCGCCAAAGCGTAATATGCGCGTCATAGTGGACATCGCTCGTGGCATTTGCTTAAAATTTTCGTGTGTCTTATAATTGTTAACACCTTGTGCAACGAATGTTAAAAGTTGCAAAATATCATATTTACGTCCATTGGCATCCAATTCAGCGCAAAGGCTTTGAATGTACCAACTGCCAGGAATAGAATTGCTGCATGAATCATTATCAAACATTGCACTGTAACCAATAAGAAAATCGGCATAGATCGGTATACGATAACTGTCTGTGGTAATGGCATCGGTTTCAACAGTCGGTTTTTTGCCCACAGCATCGACAATGAAAATTTTTGGTTTACCTGCCAGTGTGGGGCACATATCGGCTGTAAATGCTGTCCAGATGATATCTAATTTATATTTCTGATCACTAGCATAGATCATATCATGTTCGCCTCGTGTTATTAATGCAACAAATAGACAATCGTTATCACTATGATTCATCGCTGCATATTTGTTAATTTTTTTTTTAATCTCACTGTAGCTTAAGTTTTTATATATCTTTACAGTGAATTGTAATTTATCCAATTGTTTTTTTAGATTCTCACCATCAATATTTGCTTCCAAGCGAGATTTAACATTCTGATCTGGAAAATTTTCATGAATGAAAAGTAATGCATATCCGCGATTCATATGTGTCATTTTATATTCGAAGGCATTGCGTTCGGTAACTGCTTTTGCAATGTGCTGATATTCTGCGCTGCGACCACCGGAAAATACATTTACATCGATCGTTACTGATCTTTCATTATTATTTTCATTCATTGTGTTTTTGTGTTTTTTTATTTATTTTTTATTTTGGAATTATACAAATGAAATTATACCACACGTGATGTAGCTTTAGCTTTGACCATCCGCAACAAACTGATAACAAGTCTTTAAGTACAAAATCTTCTGTGCAGCTGTTAACATTGCGCTTTTTTTTTTGCGCTACACAAAGTTATCGATAACTTTTTAAAAGTTTAGCTATCGTTTAAAATATCGTATAAAAAATATTACAAAGTAAATTTTTTAAAAATTTCGCTTCTTTTTATAGCAAAAAAAAAAAAAAAATAAATCAAGAAAATTCTAGAATATAAATTGTATGAAATTGGGTTTTGTTCTTGGCTAAAAAATACTTTTTTTTATAACACTTAAAATATTCACGAAACTTGGTGTCATACATGGGGGAAATATTTTCTTTTAGCAAAGTTTTAAAATGATGTTATATTTTATGGCAAATATTGTAGAACAGAGGCAAGTATAACAGTGTTTTAAGGGGCCAATAAAATTGTTATAAATTATTGCTAGCGATTTTCGATTAATGGAGAAACAGCAACATGTATAAACCTTTTCCCCTCTCTAAGCAACATGTTGCTAGCAATATTTATTGTGTGTGCGCCAAATTTAAATTCAAATATTGATTAAAATTTATCAAATATTAAATATAAAATGTGATTTACAAAAAATATAAAATATAATTAAAATTGAAAATTAAAATTAAAAAAAAAAAATGAAAATTAAAGAATTTGCAAATTATAATTTATGATTTTTTTTAGTTTATATGAAATTAATATAAAAAATATAGTTCAGCAATATGTTGAGCTGTTTGCATGTTGCTAGCAACATTTGGCATCGTTAAAATGTTGCGCAACACATGCGCACTATTCGGCTGCCCAAAGGCAACATCGATGCACAGTTCGTGCACGAAGAATATTCGAAAAAAAAAAACATCAAATTCAGTGATAAAGTGAAATTCGTGCGCGTTGGTTGGCTTATGACTTCGTGTAAGCTCCAAGCTCTGACTCCGGCTCTCGGCTCTGGCTGTTGTCTCACTCTTACACTTTAACGCTTTATCCCTCTCTCTCTCTCTCTCTCTCTCGCTAACTAAGCGCGATTCGTGAGTTTAGCTTCGTGTCGTTCATAGACTCTGGGATCGCTCCAACAAGTATGCGAAAAGTGTAACAAGATAAAGAACAACAACAACAACAAGAACAACAACAATAAGATAAAAGAAAAACAAAAAAAAAACATTGCCAAAAATTAAGTCAAAGTTAAATTGCACTAAACTTAGTGATTGTTGTACTTGTTGTTGTTGTTGTTATTATTATTGTTGCTTGTGGTTTGTGTACGAATTTTGATAAGAGACAAATGCAATGATTTTTTAATATAGCATTAATAGCAATTGCTTTTTGTTGTTGTTCTTGCTTCTATTTATTATTCTTGATAATATTGAAAACAAGCTGAAAAATACAAAAAAAAAATAGAAGACATACGTAACCGAAATAAAGGAAAAAAAATAGCGATGCGTCTAATTGGATTTATTTTAAATTTGGCTGCTTTAACAGGTGAGTTTCAGTTTATGCAATACTAATTATTAATCACAAAATATAAATACTAAAAAAAAAAGAAAATTAATATCAATTTCTTTTTTGCATATATTTTTCTATGAAAATTGCAAATAATTTTAATTTATGCAAGAAATCAATTTTTTGATATTTTATATAAATTTTCATATATATATATTTTTTTTTTAATAATAGAAATGAATTTATAGTTTAATTTTTATACTCTGTGAGATCAGCAAAGGCGTGGCCGACCTCATATATGTATATACATATATGCATTGTCTTGCTCAGCATGAACAGCAGAGTTCAGTGAAATATGATCGTCTATTTCGGTTTCTCCATCTGTTTGTCCTTCTGTTTATCCTTCTGTCTGTCTGTCTGAGTAACTTGATTTCAGTGTCTATAGAAGCTAAAGCAAGTTCTGTTACTGGGTATCTTAAGGTCAAGCATACTCTACCTTGTTTTCTATTACATTTACCAAGATCTAAGTACAGTTGCACTTAGTGTCTGTCTCTGTTTTTTAACATAGCAAGAACAAATAATTTCCATATTAGGTAAGCGCCGGCAGACACATACACACACACACACACATACACACACACGCATTTGTGTATATATTATTATCTTTTATGCTTTGTGCTGCTTCGCATCGTAGTTTTGTAATTTGTTATTGTTATTTTCTAGCTCAAGTGTTTTTTTTTTTCTTACACGCCGTTAATTCAAAATCGATGGCAAATTGTTGCATATACAGCTGAAATCAATGAATAGATAAAGATAGAAATAGTAAAAGAAAGAGATAGAGACAGAGACAGAGACTGAGAGTGTAAAAGCAAAGATTGTTAAATATTCGATGTTCGATATTCGATATACATACATACATTGCTTAAGCCTTAAATCATATCGATGTCGCATCTCATGTCTCATGTCTCATGTCTCGTGTCTCGTGTCATTTCCATCGATTGCAGTCAACGCCAGAAGGGAAATAAAGGAAAATAACTTCAAAGTGCCAACGTTAAGCCTTTCGTTTCGAGCTTTTCATATATAGTTTTCCAGCACTTTAGCGAAATGTAAGACACAGACTCTGAGTGGGAGTGTGACACAGAGAGAGAAAGAGAGATTGAGGAAGCAAGAGACAGGCTCAAAGAGCCAAGCGAGCAAACGACCAAGCGACACTTCAATCTGCATGCCCCACATTAATGTGGTGCATGTGGCATGCTGCATGCTGTATGCAGCTTGCTGCTTGCTCCATGGTGGTATAACTCTTCTTTACTTTTGCTTCTTGACACTCCGCCTGAGCATGAAAACTGCCCAGCAAATATTTAATTTAAACGTTTTGCTATGCATAAAAAAAAAGAGTCCATCACTTTCTTCGCGCTGCTTGTAACATGAAATAAACAAATTTATTTACTTTTTTCAGAAAGAAGACTAAAATGCTTTAAAATAAAAAAAAAAAATCAAAAATATTTAAGAAAAAATTGTATAACATTTTTTGTTGTGCATAAAAACAAAAAAAATTTTTTTTTTAATTTTTTTTATTATTTAAAATTTATATTAAAAATAATAAAATTATAATAAATTTTTTTTTTATTTTTAGATATAATTTTAAATTAATTATTATTATTATTTTTTAATATTCAATTTATTTATTTATTTTTTTTAAATATTTTTTTTTAATGCTTTTTTTATTTTTATTTTTTATTATAATTTTTTTTTGTACGTTTTCATTTTCAACATTAGGTTTTTATTTATTTATTTTTCTATTGCTTATTTTCATAGTTTTCAGTTTATTTCCAAATAATTTTGGACAGTAATTTTTGCTTCGACTTCCTTGAAATGTAATTTCAGCATTTTTTCAGCGCGCGCGTTACGCTTTTTTTTCGCCCTTTTTTTTTTTGGTGTTTGTTGTGTCGTTTTGTGGTGGCATCGTTATTTTTTTCTTCTTATTTTTTTTTTTTGTATTTTTGCTGATGCTGCTGTAGCAACGCGAGACTTGAGCTTGGGCTTTGGGCATGAGCTTTGGGCAGAGCCTTTGCGTTTGTTGTGCTGCTGCTGTTGTTGCTGTTGCTGCTGTTGTCGCTGTTTCAGCTGCTGCCCCACTTGCGGTTTTGTTTAATTACGCATATTACTGTGCTGCAGTCAGCACCCTCAACCAAAGCCCCCCTAACCCTCCTCTCTGCGCTCTCTTCGCATTGTGGTCTTCACTTGCTGACGAGTGCGAGAGTTGTCTTTGGCTGTGAAATTGCAGCTACTGCTGCTGCTGCTGCTGTTGCTGTTGTTGACAAGGCACTACAGCAGCAGCGGCAGCAGCAACATTCGTGCATTTCCGGTCTCTTTGGTACGTCTGTGGTTAGCCAGGCTTTTGCGCCTTGCCAAGATTGTCAAGTGGACAACAGTAGGACAACAAAACAGCAACAACAACAACAACAACAAGAACATGTTGGTAGTGACTAAGCTCGTACTAAACCAAACGCCTTGTTAATTGCTTGGCTTTTGTGGCCGCACTTACCATTTGCCTATGCTCCATTATCTCAATTTCTCTCACTGTCTATATCTTCGTCTCTTTCACTCTCTCTCTCTCTCTCTCTCTGAGCTGTTGAGCATCCATTTGTATTTAACATATTTGTGCAGTAAATCGCTGAAATTAGATGCTGCAAAAGGCTTCCCAATAAATTATGGACACACAAAGCTAATGAACAGCAGCAGTGTCGACAAAAGCTCGACTCATTACTTTTGCCTACCACTGTATAAGTAAGCTCTCTCTCTCTCTCTCTATCTCTTTCTCTTTCACTATCTCTCTCTGTCTTTGTTTCTGCTGCTGTTAGCATTAATTGAGGGAAAGGTCAGCGTCGCATCGATTTAAATAGATGCGAACAACGCTTCGTAGGGCTCAACATAATAAAATGCAAAACAAGAAAAGAAAAAAGAATAAAAAAAACACATATAACGGCAGTATACGACTAACTAATACTCGGCCGGCAAGTGTAGAAAATTGCTTGGTATACTGAGAGATTGAGGAAAAGTAGATGATGCTGGGTAAAGTAGTGTGCGGTTAAGCTTGTGTAGAGCTGTGTAGAGTAGTGTAGAGTCAAGGTAGAGTAGAGCTAGAGTTAAGTTAGAGTAGTGTAGAGTCAAGGAAAGGAAGTGTAAAGTTATATACAGTGAATCTGGGTTATTGTAGAGCTGTGTAGCGTTATGGTAGAGAAGTGTAGAGTTGTGTAGAGTTAAGAAAAAGGCAAGTTAAACTAATGTAGAGTAGTGTAGAGTTGTGTAGAGTAGTGTAGAGTTGTGTAGAGTCAAAGAAGGGAAGTTTAAAGTTGTAAGGATAAGGTAGAGAAGTGTAGAGTTGTGTAGAGTTAAGGAAAAGGTAAGTTAAACTAGTGTAGAGTTGTGTAGAGTCAAAGAAGGGAAGTGTAAAGTTGTAAGGATAAGGTAGAGAAGTGTAGAATTGTGTAGAGTTAAGGAATACGTAAGTTAAGCTAGTGTAGAGTAGTGTAGAGTTGTGTAGAGTCAAAGAAGGGAAGTGTAAAGTTGTAAGGATAAGGTAGAGAAGTGTAGAGTTGTGTAGAGTTATGAGAGAGATAAGTTAAACGAGTGTAGAGTAGTGTAGAGTTGTGTAAATTTAAAGTTGAGTCGTGAAAAGTCAAGGAAGGGAAGTGTAGAGTTTTATAGAGTGAATTTTGATTATATTGGAACTGTATAGAGCTACGGCAGAGCAGTGTAGAGTTGTGTAGAGTTAAGAAAAAGGGTAATTAACTAGTATAGAGTAGTGTAGAGTTTTGTTGAACTAGTGTAGAGTTATGTTGAACCAGTGTAGAGTTTTGTAGAGTAGTGTAGAGTTGTGTAGAGTTGTGTAGAGTTAATGTAGAGTAGTATAAAGTTTTGTAGGCTACTGTTAATGAGTACAGAGTAGATGTAGAGAAGTGTAGAATTGCGAACAGCAGTGTAGAATCGCAATATCATTTAAGTAGATTTGTGTAGAGTTGTGTAGACTACTGTAGAGCAGTATAGAACAGTGTAAAATAACAATACAGTATTGAAGAGTTGAAGCTAGAGTTCAACTTCAACTCGTAATTTTAAAATTTTTGATATACTTTGCATTGATATACATTGTGCATACCCGTTTACTCAAGTGCAATGTCGGGTATTTAGTACAAGTAAACACGACGCGTTAAGTCTTCTCGCTAGGGACCCCTTTGGCTAGGTGTGTGGATTGATTCATGCCTACGCGTAGCTCAAATCGCCGACTGTCAACTACCGACTGTTGCTTGGTGCTTGTCAGTTGCCACATGCTGCCTGATGCTTGCCTCCTGCCGCCTGCCGCTTGCCGGTCACCAGTTACAAGTTGCCAGTTACCAGTTACCAGTTACCAGTTGCCCGTTGCCCCGATTCAATTTAGTTTTGCGCGCACAGTGGGCATCATTTAACCCCCAGCACTATTACAACTGTCTCTGTCTCTCATTCTCTCTCTCTCTGTCGCTTGCTCTCGTTCTTGTCTTGACTTTTGCTGTTGCATTGCATGATAAATTGCCACTTGACTTTGCATATTTGTGCTGTGAACGCGTCGCAGCTGCCGCAGCAGCCAGACCACGCCTTCAGCTCGTATGCCACCTTGCCAAAGAGGCGCAGTCTTTGTAAAGCTGTCAGCAATCCCCTAAGTCCCTTGTTTATTGTTGTCCAACTTTTTGGCCTCGTCGCTTGAACTTTGACTTTTTCTTATGCGAGCGTACAAAATTTCACCTTGACATCTTTTCAGTTTCTTTGTATTCAGCGGCAGTCAAAAAAAAAAACAAAGAAAATGAGAAAAAAAAAAGTAAACCACGAAACAAGCAACGCTGCCACTGCCACTGCCTCTGACTCTTGCCTCAAGTGTTTCACATGCATGTATGCATGTGTGTGTCTGGTAAAAAAAATATATATATATACCATATATATAACTGACATATCCAAAAGTGTCCTGTCATCCTTACGGTCACCTCCATCGTCCTCTGTCAACAATGCGCCAGCTATTTTTTCTCTGCTTTTTTATTTTGTTTTTTGTTTTTTTTTCGTTGTGCTTTCATTTATGCATGCATGATGTTTGACGCTCTTCTTCTTCTTACTCATACACTTGCTCTTGCTATTGCTCGACCACATCCTCTTCAACACATCTTCTCTCTTGCTCGCTCATACTTTCTCTCTCTCTCTCTCTCTTGCTTTTTTTTTTGTTTGTCGCTTTTTATTAATATTTCTCTTCTGTCTTTTGCTTTTTTTTTTTAAATCCGACAACCACTCGCCGTTGAGTACCTGTCAGGTGTCGCGTATATGCATGCATGTGTGTGTGTGTGTGTGAGTGTGTCTGAAAATGACACTATATATATATATGTATAGAGCTCTATATACAAGTAGCCATTGGTATAGCTGCAATTGAAACTGGAACTGAAACTGAAACCGAAACTGAAAACGGAAAACTGTGAACTGTAAAAATTGAGGCTGAGTCTGAGGCTTTGTCGAGGTCGAGCTACTTGTCTTAGTTTGTGCGCGCATACAGAGCATAAACAAGTGTTGACTCTACTAGGCTTTAACTTGTTCACAAATTGAGGTTAAGTTGAATAAAATATATATACTATATATATATTTATGTATGGTATATAGCAAACTAGCTTTTATTAGCTAATGCTTTGAGCTATCAACATGAAAGTCAGCAAATTTTAATTTAATGTGCAAAAATTTTATAAGAATCGAATGACTATAACCGATAGTTAAAGTAGCTGTAATATGTTGTAGTATATATGAAAGTGTAAATTTAAGCAACTTGTCTATATTACTATAACTTATAGAAACAAACTGTTGAAATTAGAACTATCAGACAAAATAAATTTAATATTGTTCATTTTTGTTATTTAAATAATAAAAAAATAAATAAAATATAATAAAAAAACAATAATAAAAAAAAATAATAATTTTTAAGTTAATTTTTGTTATTTAAATAATAAAAAAAATAAATAAAATATAATAAAAAACAGGAATTATAAACATTTTTTTATTTTTATTATTTCAATTTAAAATTTTAAAATTTAAAATAATTTTTTTGGGCTTGAATTTTTTTTGAACTCATAAATTTTATTTATTTATATTTTATTATTTATATTTAAAATTCATGAAATTCGTGCAGCTTTTTTTTTATCATATATAAAAATGATAAAAAATATGTTAAAATTTCTATACTTTCAATAACTATCTATCTCTTTCTACTAAGACTAACTCTATCTCTTTTATCATAGTTCATTATGTTTTCAAATGTTTTGCAACTAATTGAAATGAATTCCAAAACTTTTATTTTCACACTCTTCAATTTTGTTTTATTTCTGTTTTCTATACAGATTGACAAATTTAGTTCAGTTACACACACACACACACACACACACACACAGAGAGAGAGAGACATACTCTGTAACAATCTAACAAATTGTTACTACAATTGACACTCGCATAATGCCCCACAAACTCAAACCCCGAATCCCCTTCCCCCTGCCACTCTGCCTGCTAACCAATTGTGCCGAGTATAGAAATCATTGCACTTGTGTCACTGTCGAAACTATGTGGGAAATGTGAAAGAGCAAAGTGCTGGACAAAGAGACAAATGACAAAACGACAAACGACAAGCGACAGGGGAGCATAACAGTGACAGGCGTCAGGCGACAAGCGACAAGCAACAAATACGGTAAAACGACATTTTCAAGCTTCAATTTAGTTTGTATGCGAGCTTTCGCTTTGTTTATAATTTAATAAATTGCTCATTAATTAAATGACTTACTGACTTCAAATGCTCTGTAAATATTTTGTGGGGTTCAATGGGTATGCAAGAATTTAGATTATTTAATTGTCAATCGTTACGGTCAGCATTATAAAAGTGAACTTTGAGCTATGGCTGTATTTAAAGTATATAAATCAAAGCTTTAATGAGCTTTTAACATGTCGCAATGGCAAAGTTTACAGCTAGTTGAGCTTGTTGTATTAAAAATGGTATAAATGTTAGTCTTTTAAATTTTAATCACATGCCAAGCGTTTTTCTAGCAGCTTTAATGAGCTTTTAAACTAGTTAAGCTTTTCAATGAAGTGCAATCTTAATAATTTGTTAGCTATTTTATAGAATTATGTCAATTAAATGAGCTTTAATTATTTTATCAGAGCTTTAATGAGCTTTTGAAATAGTTAAAAGCAACATAGAAATGTAACATCATTAATAACTAGCTGATAGTTATGATAGCATGTGATAGAACTTTATAAAGCTTTTTCTAGCAGCTTTAATGAGCTTTTAAATTAGTTATGCTTTTCAATGAAGTACAAACTCAGTAATTTGGTGGCTATTTTATAGATTTAAGGCAATAAAATGAGCTTTAATCAATTTATCAGAGCTTTAATGAGCTTTTGAAGTAGTTAAAAGCGACATAGAAAAGTAACATCATTAATAACTAGCTGATATTTATGTTAGTACGTAAAAACATGTAATAGAGCTTTATAAAGCTTTTTCTAGCAGCTTTAATGAGCTTCTGCAATAGTGCAAGTTTTGCAAGAAGAACAATGTCAGTTTAAATTCTAAACATAAGTTAAATATTAAAGCTTTAATCATTGACTAAGCTTTACTTGCAGCTTAAATGAGCTTCTAAAATAGTTAATGTCGTCAAAGTAATATTAATAGCTAGTTTAATAATTTCCCCAAGCTTTTCTAGACGTTTTCCCCTAAAGGAACACACAGAGCAATTGCACATCGCTTACAACATGCATCTATTATTGCTCATTTCAATATGCTTCATGCTGTGCACAAAGGGTGCGTTCTCTCTGATGTTTTAATTTATCTCCAGCTGAGTTCAACTCTGACAAGTATGAGTGACCATATAGCTATAGAAATAACAGTATGCATTTATCATTAATTAACCTATGAACTCTGTCGTCATTGAATAATAGAATAAAGAGCAATATGAATGTGAAGTCAAAGTCAGTCAAGCGTTTGCTTTCTTTTTTTGCTACTGTTTGTCTTTCATTTATTTTTTTTGTGGTTTTTTTGGGATTGCGTAAAAGAACTTGACCAAAGTGTGGGAGTGTGGGAGCATGTCATAAGTGTTATAATTCAATTAAAAATTAAAATAAATAACAGAGTCGAAGCTGTAGTAAAATATATGGCAATTGATCAGGCAATGTTTAATTGATGTTTATGCATTGCTATTAAAGCGAATTGTTCGATTGTTGCGGCCCGATTGGCCCGATTGGGCAACGATGACACACGATGAATGTTCACAAAAAATGTATTGGCAAAAAAATTTGTTAACAATAATCGATTTGCATGTATTTTCAATCAAACAACAACAACAACAGCAGCAGCAGCAGCAGCAGCAGTAACAGTAACAACAATAACAGCAAAAGCAACAACAGTAAACGTAACGAAACGGACAGCAATAAAGAAGAACAAAGCTGAACAACATGAAAGAATCTGCAATTTAATTTGCGTATATATTTTGCATACCCTGTAAACATAAAGCGTAAGCAAAGGGAATTTATGCATATTTTTATAAAATTATATTTATATATATTTTTTTTATTTATTCATCTTCAAATAAATAGAACAACATTTAATAATATTCTAAATTTTTTTTTTAAATATGTTTTCTATAATATTTGCTAGTCAGTCTAAAGACAAAACACAAAACCGAAATAAGTATGAAAAAAATTATTTTATTTTAAAGCTTCTTCTGTACTTGAATTTTTTTTTTGCATGGCGTGTCAGAGAGATTCATGGATTTGTTTGTCTTTATAAATATTGAAAATTGTGCGGCCAAGCAATACACAAAAAAAAAAAATAATAATAACAATAATAACATAAAAAATATATATATATACGCACAGAGTGAGAAAGAGAGATACTAAAAAAAAAAATGAAAAAAAATATAGAATAAACAAAATATTGTATAGCCAAAATGTGCATTCAATCATTTTGTAATAATATTTGTATAGCAAAATTTTTTTTTTTTATTTTTATGCTTTTATGATTTATTATTTTATTAATTTGACTAAAGCCAGCTGCCAGTTATAATATAATATAGAAAAAAACAAAATACATTTCAATCTATATTTATATATATGTACAAATATATTTTAATTAATTTATTTTGCTAACTAAATTGATTTATGAGATTTATTTAAACAAATTTGTATTAAATATGAAAATGATTATAAAGTTTTTTATTATTTATTTATTTTCTCATTAAATAAATTATAGTCTATACAGGTTTTCAGCTGAATTTTGGTTTAATATTGTAATAAAAATAATTAAAATATTTAATATTATTTTATTTAAATATTACAATTATTAAAAAGTATATTTTACAAAAATTATACAAATATTTTGAAAAAAAAAATATAAAATATTTGCAAGCCATTTATAATTATAAAAAATATTTTTCAACTAAATAAAAGTATTCTTAAAAATTATGTAAAATAATATTAGATTATTAAAAAAAAATATTTAAGCGTTAAGATAATTTTTAAATATTAATGAAAATTTTTTATATATTATATGTAATTTATTTAATATTTTATAAAAACAAATTTTTATTATTTACTAAAAATATTTTGAATATTTTTTTTTTTTGTAAAATTTGCTTATAAAATTATTAAATATAATATTTAATATTTCAAAAAAAAATTGCAATATTAATTGCACATTATTTAGAGTATATCAGCAGTCGGCTTAACTTTGTGGCCAATTTATGTGGCAGACAAATGAAAATAAAATAAATAGAAAAAATGAAAAAGATAGACATAGGAAGCAGAGAAGGTGCTGAGTTAGGGGAGGGGAAAGTAGAAGAGGAAAGTAAAATAAACCTGATACTTGCTGTATGCATATGTGATAAAAGGCAGTGCAACGCATAAAAAATGCATGCAGCACATATAATGCCGCATGACCCGACGCAGGCACACGCCCACAAAAAAGGCTGAAAACGCCCACGGAAAAAAAAGAAAGAAATATGTAAAATGTAAAGAAATGTGAATAAAATAAATGCGCCGTGTATTGTGTCTGGCAAAAAGATGAGTAAAAAATAAAAAAAAATATATATATAATAAAATGGGAACAAAACGACAACAACAGCAACTGTTAAAGCAGTGACAGTGGCAGCGGCAGCAGCGGATGATGATGAAGAGAATGAGAAAAATGCAAAACCGACAGTTATTATAAGAGTAACAGTTAAGTGGGTGGTGTATGTCTGAGTGTGTGTCTTTGTCTGTGTGTGTGTGTGTCTGTGTTGTGGCTGTGTGATGCTAACCTAGTTTATGACAGAGTTTAAATTATCCCTTTTGTTTTTGTGCCACAGCGTTTTTTTTTTTTATTTTATTCCGCTTTAGCAAACAAAAGCCAAAAGCGCTCAAAAACACACACGCACACAGAGAAAGAGAGATAGTGAGAGATAGAGAGAGAAAGCGCTAGTGATACTGAGACACATATACATGAGTGCTTATAAATGTATTAGTGTTAGTCGTGTGTGTGCTTTGTGTGTGTTAATGGCGGCGGCTGCCATCAAGAAATTGCATATTAATCAAGCGGCAAAGGCGGCAAAAGAAAAGCGACAGACGGCAGGCAGCAGGCAGCAGGCAGTGCAAAGTCAAAAGCATAAAACGAGGCAACTTTATGAACGTTTAATGAGACGCCAAATGCTCTTGTGCCACTGTGACTAACTACATGAGCATGTGTGTGTGTGTTTAGTGTGTGACTGACTCTAACGAAGGTCAATGGCTCTCAGGCTCACAGTTTATGCGGACAAATCTTTATGGCCACGCAATAAACACAAATTGCTTGTCATATGCGCGCTTTGTGTAACGAGCATTGTGGCATAGGAAGTGACTGAGCTACTGAGTGTGTGTGTGTGTGTGCGAGTGAGTGAGAGAGCAAGTGCGACTCATGTGGCTGGCAACTTAACAATTTGTTCTGGCTACAAAAATGTATAAGGCTAAAAGGACATGAAGCTGCTAGCCGGCAGTCGGCAGCAGGCAGCAGGCAGCAGGCAGCAGTCAGCAGTCAGCGCATAAATCTGCACAGCAAAGAAAAGAGACAGCAAGCGAATGAAACTGACAAAGTGAGAGAACAACAAGTAACAAGAAACGACGAGGCAACGAGGCAGCAGCAGCAGCAGCAACACCCACTGACAATTGAATTTATTGAGCTGAAGTCTATCAATCAGTTAATACGAAGCCGCTGGCCAAAACTGACAGTTGCCATTTACCAAGCACCGTTGACCGTTGGCCAAGTTAAGTCAAGTCTGTGACTGACTTGCTCTTCCACTCTCTCTCTCTCTCTCTGTCTCGCTTGCATGTTAAAAGTTGCTTGTGGCATGTGGTATGTGGCATGCTCGCCGGCTGCTACTGTTTGCTGCTGGCTGCGGCTACTTGTAATCACAGAGTCACAAGATAACAATTTGACACTCACGCACAGTGGTAGAAAAACGCCAACGTAAAGTTCATGATGATGATTAATTGAAAATTTTAAGAAACTCAAAAAAAAACAAAAACAAAAAACATTTTTCTTTGAAAATTATAAATGTGGCTGGAAAATTGTTGAAGCTTAGCGCCGTGAGAAATGTTGTGAATAAATAAGGAAAAAAAAAACAAAAACAAATTTCAATGAATGAGAAATTTATAATGTTGAAAAAATAAATTTTTATTTAATTAAAATTGTAATAAAAAATATTTAAAAAAATTTTTTGAAAATATTTAAAAATTTGTATTAAATATTTAGAATATTTTTTAATTTAAATTTTAAATTAAATTTTTAACATTTTTTTTTAAATTATTAAAAATTATTTAAAAATATAAAATATATAATAAATAAAAAAATAATTTAAAATTTTTTTAAGATATAAAAAATTATTTAAAATTTTTAAAAATATAAAAAATTTTTAAAAAATTTTTAAAGATATAAATAAGAACTTCAAAAATTTTTTTAACCACTGTGCGTAGTAGACACTGTGTGTACTGTGTGAAAAATAATTGGAGCAAAAGCCGTTGCAATATGCATTGTGTACAGTGTAAAATGAAACTGACATATGACCAAATGAATGGGCGTGTTCTATGGGGAGAAAGGCGGAAGTGGGTGTGGGGGTTGGTTGGCATTGAGAGGCGTAACGAACAATTGTGCAAGGTAAACCAAAGACTTGTTCTGCAGGCAGGCAAATTATATTTTCAAAAGCCATTTTGTGGTTATAAAAACACACAGAGAGATAACGAAAGAAAGAAAGAGAGAGAGAGAGATAGCGAGAGAGAGAGAGAAGTGGATACTATGAGCAAACTATAGAAAATAAAGAAAATTGTATAACAAATAAAATATTAGGCTAAAAATCAAGTCAAATAATTTTCTCTCTCAGCAAAATGTTTTTTGGTCGATTTTAAAACTTGTCAAGAGCAGAAAACATTGTGGGCCACTTATGGTTGAAATGTATGTTTCTGTGTGTATGTGTGTGTGTGTGTCTGTGTATTATAACTGCAAGTTGCACTTGTTGTTCTTGCTGTTGTTGTCGGCTGCAAAGATTTCATAAACTGTTTAACAAACTTCGCTCGTTGTGTTTGTGTCTCGGACGTAAATATTTAATAAATTGCATTAGCTGCACTGTAGAGCAGAGATTGAGAGAGTCAGTGAGCCAGAGAGAGAGAGAGAGAGTGTATTGCACCCTAGACTAAGTTTAGTCTAATTAAATGCCAGGGCCAAGAAAGTTGCTTTTGCTTTTGTTTTTTTTTTCCATTTTTTTTTTTTGGTAGCTTTAAGCCCTTCGACTTGGAAGCCATTTTCGCAATTTGTCACTTTTAATGACTTGTCAGCGGGCGTTGCGTTGCCTTGTGTTGCAAGCACATATAGTGCAACTCTACCCTGCACAGCATTGCTTGGCACTGACATCAACTTGGGAACGTAATGTAATTGAAAAGTTTTCGAGCCAAGCTAAGTAAGGTGCGGGAGTTGCTAGAAGGAGAGAGAGAGAGGAGAATGGGGGGGGGGGGGCAAGAGTGTAAGGCTAAGCCACTGTTAACTGTCTGCTAGTTGCTGTCTTGGCCACAAACTATAGCTATATGTATGTATGTGTGTGCGTCAAGGGGCTGAGCATCAGCATCATCATCGATGCAAGCAAGCAACTGCTGTTGTTACTGCTACTGCTGCTACTGCTGCTGCAGTTCAAATGGTGCGTTCTGAAACAACAGCACGTTCTTGGCAAATTCAATTTGTCAAAAAGATGCTGTCACG